>DWNK01000115.1:0-14728 GCA_018250315.1 Hyalothyrus neleus pemphigargyra | reverse complement strand
ACTTTTTACTTTTTGTTACGGTCGAGATGTAGCAAATGGATTAATCAATGAATTGATGAAATAATTATATCAGCGAAGAAAATTTGAAGAATTTTGAATTATTAAATTACTTTTATCAAAAATTGCAAACGCATACAAATTTATTTTAAATGAAATAAGATAAATGTTAAAAAATAAACGTATAAAAGTATGTACTGCTTATTTCCTACAGAACATTCTTTCAGCAGACCTCTTAATGGAGACGATAAGTAAAAAGCGAATTGTGTGCATATTTGAATCTTGAATCAAAATTAAAAATAAAATACGTGTAAGATATTCAATTTATTACTCTTTTTATACCACTTTAAGATAAATAACCATCATATTTTTCGAAGTATGTTAAAAATTACGAAAACACCTTAAACATTGTATCGTATTGCGTTTGTATGCCAAGGTACAGATAAATAATTTCATTTTCTTAGTTACCACCAAAATATCGCAGCAAGAGTCCCCAATGCAGTGCCTAGAACTTTTTTCTAATGAATGAATGAATGTTTATTTGCATGTTCACCAATTTTTTATTATCATATTTTTATTATCTAGAGCAATTTCAGCATTGTATGATTTCCTTTTTTTTATTTTAATACTCCTTTGTTTTGATTTGAAGACCATACGTGGCAAAAAGTTTTTACATCGACGTTGAAAGCTAAAATCGTTATTCTTTTATAGACTTATTATGTCAGGCAGACTGACTTACAATAAGTCGATCAAAGTCTTTGGGGGCGTTATACATTTGTCATCGACTAAAACAGGACGTAATACTATTTTGATTAAATATTTCCATGTTTGCTTGTACAAATCAGTTATGCCGTGAATTTACTTAGACACTCTGCGATGTAATGTACATTTTTTTCATTTCGTTATATAATTTAATAAAGCGCATTAGCAACAGCGATACACGCAGTGGGAAACACATATGCTAACTAGCAACACAGCCTTAACCCTACACTGCGAAGCAACACTGAACTGCTCAGCACTTGTCCAAAAGTGATTGCCACATGTTGCAACAACTAGTTCGAATACTATGTACAAGGGTGGCTAAATATTATTCTTCTGTTGGCGCCCCTGCTCCATTGCTACCCTCCTCTTGGCTCGCTCGGGCTTCTGCGTCTGGAACATTAAAAAAATTATATTTATCAGTTGATCCGCGTGGCGCAATGATCTCTAACGGGTCCTAGGTTCGATTACCGGCCAGGTGGATATTTAAAGAAGAATTTAGATATCTTTCTTGGATCTGGGTTTGGAGGTGTCATAGATACCTATGACATATAACACATGGAATTCTAGTGTGATTATGAGTGTAGAAAGCGTTTTCATGTTTCATTGTCGAGTTCCGGTAGTATCAAAGACTGAAGACTGGTAATAGAACTTCCCCTCGGACGTCAAATAGTAGTTTAAAAACACTGCTTCAATTGGTTGCCATTGGTCATCACTAGGAATAGTGCATGTATCCGCCACGTTTTGATTGGTCGATTACATGACGACCAATAAAACGTGTGGGTTTTTACTTTGTCCCTTGCCCGCGCTAGTGAGTTACGTTGGCTTTATGATCTATGGTAGTATACTCGATGCCAGTTCTCAAAGAATGGCTAGTCTTGCAATTGTCCATAGCCGGCGATGACTACTTACCTTTACGTTAGACTGTATATACAAAAAAAGGTTTTGAATTCAAGAGGGTAGTAAGGGAGCTACATCTTAATATTTTATTATAGCTCTGAGGGTTAGCAATGAATCTGTGATCAACCTCAGGTAGGACTCGTGTTCTAATAAAAGTCTAACTGTGTGAGAGCAGCGGCACTTAGTAGCACCTACATACACGTACTCTATTTTGTTTTATAAATGATTATTTATAAAGAACAATACGATAAACAAATAGAGTAAAAATATTTTTTATTATTTTTTATTTTACCTTTCGCAGCCTGTTCCTTCCATATTTTCTTGTTGTCAGTGAGACAGGCGACCCATGGTTTCTTGATTTTGAATTTGGGGGCACTCTCGGTAGCTGTGAACGTATGAACGAATGAACAGAAAAATGAATTGTAAACATATTTTCACAAAAATAAGTTGTAAACATAGTTTCAGAAAAACGAATGAAAGGAATAATTTATTTACTCTCACATTAAATAATAAAAATATTTTTATATATATATAAAAAGAATGTATATTATTTTTAGTATGGTATTTTATAAGTATTTGCTTTTTACGATAGGTATACTCTATTGTAATCATCATCTCATAGATATGTTTTAAAAAACTCCCATTTATATACATATTGTAAGCACTTTGCCTAATACTTTTCTTATCAAATTAGTGACTGGACTTATCTATGAATTGGGTCTCATTTTACCTGTAGGCCGAAGAATGGAGGGTGTTTTTTTAGCTTCAGCCCAAACGGATGATTTTGTTATCATATAATTAATACGTCTATAAGGTATCGTTAGATTTATCTTAATTGTAAGTTACATCGGCTATGATTTATAGGCCAGGGTCCTACTGTAACTTAAGCGATTTAAAGTTTTTGGTTTTGGGTTTTATCAAAAAAATCCTATAGTTTCCTTTAAAGGTAATACCTGTATTCTCTTCATTGATAGGTTCTTGCTGGGAAGCAGTACTCGTGTTTTTGGAGCTAGAGTGTAGGGGCCCCAAGATGCATTCTAGCATATCGGCGCATACCTGGATCAGAAATTTATGAATAATAATATTTAGGAACTCACAGTGACTCGTGTAGATCATTTACAACCTACATTAAGCTCGATCGGAATCTGGATGAGTAACTGCAAGCTACTGGAACATGACAAGTCGCTATTGATAGTAGACTCTGGCTTGAGGGTGGTCGCTGTCAGATTTTTTCAAACCACGTCTTGCGGGCATCTAACTAACTCCTCACCACACTCTTTGTTGCTTAACTATTTGATGACTGCTGGATTGGTTAACCCAGTCGTCCAAAGAGGGTCGCAACCAATAAATACTATCATCTATACACTATCTATCGCCAATAACGCCTTCCCTTCCCATCCATCCATGTGTTGCAAATGTTTATAGGTGGCAGTGGCTCTCAGTCCGTCTTTTTCTTTGTTAGGATTAAACCCTAATATAAAAAAGGTATACATACCGCCATGCTAGGTTCGACAATGAAATCAATGAACCCGATCTGGGATTCCGCCACAAGTGTATTGTTCCGATCGCAGAGAGGGCTGAAAGGGAGGCCTAGATCGCGTTCCTTGTCGCCTTGGAGGAAGAACTCGTCCAGCAAACTCATCGTCCATCTGTGATGGAGGTCCCATCTCTGAAAAAATTAATATCTTAAATTAATCCACACTTGTACCTACCGACTAATGTAAGTAAATTCTAAACTTATGACGAAGTGACTAAAGATAATTTAATCGGAAACAATTGAATGTTTAGTTTTGACCCTAGGTTTTATCCCAGTGTATCAAAAATTAGTCATTTAATCTTATTATTGGCTTCGAGGCGTCAATTGTGTGCTGCGAGCGATTTTAGTGACTTCAGGTTCTTCTGCTGTTATGGTGAACGACTTAAAATCTTTCCACTGAAAACTAAAGGACTTACCTAATTATCTTTTCACTGGAAAGATATTCACTCCTTTGCCAATACTAGCAAACTTTATCAGGGTAGGATATCACAACATACTAACGAAGCCGGCAATAGCGACCTCATGGTTTCCACCTGCTAAATAGGGAACAAATCCGTCCTGATTGGATATTAAACTGTTAATTCATACGAACCTTAGCAGGGTGCGAAATATCACAGCAATGCAAAACTAGCGACGCCGCCTTCGACTTGTCGACGGTGGGTTCCGCGAGCGTCAGTAGCGACCTCATGTTCTTCAGCTGCTGGAAGTGGAACGACATGTCCGTCGCCAGCACCATGTCGATGACGAGCGTCCGGAACTCGCGGAACTCGTCGCGCGACAGGTTCTGGAGAATATTGCAGTCTTCTTCGCGCATTAACCTGGAATTGTTATATATTTTTTGGTGGTAAGGTCCTATCGTGTGATCTGATTGGCTAGCGACCACCTCCAGGCCGGATTCTACTGTTAATAGCGACTTGTCGTGTGCCTGAGAACCAGAGTTCTTCTTCCCACCATTCCCATCCTGTTCATCCCATTCCATTCCTTTTCCTTTCAATAATTATGTCTAATATGTATACGAGTACAATTCTATACTAGGTTGGAGTACTGCAAGAAATTTAATAGGCGGCCTGTATATAGAATTTTATGTTGCTCCTGTTCTCGGTTATTGCATTTACGTCTTGAGCACTAATTGCAGTTTTAACTCGCGATAAAGTTTTCCCGTCAACCCTCTCGTAGCGGGCAACAGTAATTCTGTTACGCCTGTAACGTTTTACTACTTCAACCGAACAATTTTAATTAATGGAAAAAGGCCTGTTCATTTATAGTTAGTCTAATAACGAAAATAGGGTTATGGAAAATGTGAATGCCTATTAGCTAGAGTAGTATACGAGTATTATTAACAGCTTGAATACAATATTAGACCGAAAAGTATTTAATTCCAGGTATTGAATCTGCCAGTTCTCTTTTGTCTTTTTTTACTCGTCTTTTTTATGTATAAGCCCGACGAAGAGGTAGGCGGGCTACTTGTCTGTAAGTAGTCTCCGCTGCCTATTGACATTTGCAACACTACACGTGAATGTTGAGGAATAAAGAATGATGGAATGAAGAAGCAACAAAGCTGAGAGAGCCAACGGGCCTCCAGGATTCGGCGACAGAGGCACCACACATGGAAAGAGTGGGAAAAGGGGATCTGGCTCTCATGCACACGGGAACAGTTGCTATTAACGGTAGACTCTGGCCTGAGCGTGATCGGTACTCGCTAGCGTTAGGTGACTCATTCACGTCAGTGATAATCCCAACGTGTTTAGAATATATTTACATTTAGTTTGAATATCTAGTAATCGGAAATCGAAACCATGATCCGTTTGACAGTTGGTAAGTAATTGGCTTCCATCTTACATTTACTTAAACGAAATCTACTAGCTCAGAACCAATACAGTTGATTAGGTGCGTGTTTCATGCTTTACGAAAAGCGATAGGAAAATAGGAATTATTAGTAACTAATAATTGGATTTATAATTAAATTGGATTAATAATTAAAGCAATCCAATTATGGAATTAATAATTGGATCAAATGAAAAATGCTACTCTTGGAATAGCTTCTATTTTTGTATAGAGATATAATGATGACCAAATGTGTACATTCCCGGTTCCACAAGACATTGACAATGATAGCTTGTTGCAGTGGAAAGAGGTAGAAAGGGATAACTAATTTAAATTAAAGGACGCTAGATTACTTACATACGAGAGGAACATCTTAGTCCTGAGGTTTAGGAGGAGGTTATATAACCCCCTTAATATTGGACTTTTGTTTGTATGAAATTTGTTTACAGATTTCCACAAGCGGATTTGGATTTTTTTATTAATAGCTGAGATATAAAACCTAACATCACAAGGTAGAGCCTTACATTACGGCGACGAGACTACGGCCTAGGGCGTTCGGGGTTGACATGGCAAGGGTACAGAAGGGACCACTTAGAAAAATTGGAATGTCGTCTGTCTGTTGCCTTGCGCTCTTTACGGTATCTATTAGCAATTTAATAGTCATACAGTAAAGACATACCTTTTCGCTTTTTCTAATTGTTACGATTATTCAAAGTCACAATTTGTCTTTATAATGACAATCAAGCAATTTGTTTCTTACTGATCCATCAAAATCCACTTTTGTGTAAAAAAGTGTTTTACAGAAAAATTGCAGTGTTGCAATAAAAAAACAGATTAACAAATCTCGATTTTTGTCGAAAATGATCCTAATGGATCCTATTAAACATTTTTTAAGAATGAGACTGGACTGGACTTACTACTTACTTTAGATCAAAACAGTTCCAACTCAAAAAAATCGGCTATCGTCGGATCCCTCTGGATAAATATGTTTCGACTATATTTGAAATACCCTTTTTTTACATATCCTTTTGTGGAAATAATATGAGTAGGGAAAATTTTTGACCAAAAATTTTCGTGAATTGTAAAATAAATGATGTGTTGATTTGCAACAATTTTAGTTTGACAAATAAATTGTAAAGCTTTCAAATCGGTTTACGCTTTTGGACCACTTTCAAAGACGTAACTGATCATGCATCACACGAGCTTGTAAGTGGTTCCATCTTCGCTCTTATCTCTGAAGCTAAGATGTGGCAATTTATATTATAATGCCGGGTCTCGCTATAATTTACCCCCGGATAGACAGATTGATGGATCATCCAAGAAGCTGTGGATTATCGTTGATGATACCTAGTGTACGATTTTAATAACACGTCTAAATCGCAGGTTGTAATTAATCTGCGTAATATATTTTGACGGAAAGTCATCGGAAATAACTAGTATTAACCGAATACAATTTAGGTCTTATACAGCCAGCATCCTTACAATAGGAGTGTACCATTTGCCAGTGTGACTATTTTGTGACTATTTTGCCAGTAGCGATCACTTATCCAACCGTGTAAGCCAAACGAAGACGCAGGCGAGATACCTGATGGTAAGTAATCACCGCCGCCTATGAACATTTGCAACACCAGAGTAGTCGCCTATGTTACGGCGGCTTTGAAAGGAAAAGGGATGAGATAGTATAGAAATGATAAGCAGGGTGGGGAGAGGAACTCTCAGCCGCACTATCGATACACTATTGACAGTAACTAACTAAATATTATAATAGACTGACGAAATAAATTAAAAATGAATTTGACATAAAAAATCACTTCATAGCCAATTATTTATATTTCAGTTTCAATAGATAAATTGCCATAATTATAACTGTATTACCGAGAATTAATAATATTAGAGCTTCGATGAATATTAAATGCTTCTTCCGCGCCGAAATTGCCTTCAACCATCGGTAATGCCGTTAACTTCATTAATTAGGTTGTTAATTTATTTAGGCACGAGTAAATCGAAGAATTGATCGAATTTTGAAGTACTTTATGTACGTAGGTAGTACTAATCTGTAGTGCCTACCATTATTTTCGTCAAATGGCAATCTGGAACAGATAGCGGGGTATGTGGGATTTCCAGGCACTGAAATGCCCACGGTGGACTCATCAGTCACACACACATATACACACAAACACATACACACTCACTAGCATAAATGCAGGCACATTAGGCACAATCTATTTTTATTTTATTAAGCATAGAACCATTTGTAAAAGAAATCAAGTTTAAGTTATAAGTCAATAGAATTAATATATTAATATTAATATTAATTAATATTAAAGTCTTTTATTGTTCGCATAATAGTTTATTTTAATACTTTGTGTAAACGCCAATTATAATGGGATAATTCAGGTATATAGGTATATACAGTTACTTAAAAGGATAGCCCAACAACAATGTATAAGCATTTGTAAAATTATTAATACAAATAAACTATTTCTATTTCTATCAGTACACTCACAATTAATGTGTATGAGCTACAAATATGGTCTTGTCATACCAATTTATTTAGTATTTATCGTAACCCAATCCCAATCTTTCCTATAAAAATCCACTATGTCAATTTCTCCCCTTAAATTTAGAAGAAATCGTCGGAGTTGGCAACAGCGACTTTCGGTATGGCTCTTATAGGAACCGTACCTACGTAACGTAAATATTAGCAATCTTTCCAGTGATTCAATGATAAGTAAGCGTCTATTGACTCCGAATTGGAGTTTCGCAGTGTGAAAAGATCCCGCTTCGAGTCTCCGGGGAAATTATTTCGCATTATGACGAGTTCGCAGGTTCGCACCGGGCTTTGTTGCCGAAAATACAGATATTCTATTCTGAATCTCATTTTTTGTGCGTACGTATATTGTATACCTATTTCTTATCCGATTCAGTTCCGATTAAAATTTGGTATACTGTTAACCATAGAGACTTTCATTCAAACTCCAAATTATCGCCACTCCAATCGGTTTTACGACCTCCGAATATTAGGCTTTGTCTTTTGGGTCGTAGTTTAGTCCTGTGGCCCTTTAATTTGTAACTCTTTATGACCATGACTTTGCCATCGGTTGTAAATGATTCGATAAATACGGTCAGCTCATTGCCACTTCAACTCTGATAAGAGCACTTTGTCTGAGACTTTTCCGCTATAGTGACGATGTTCGTATGAGAGCATGTCAATTAATCGATTTCATAAAGAAGCAATTAACTTATATGAGAATCGTATCGATGGTCGTTTCGGTAAAGGTATGCCGATTACCACTGTTCATTGAATCGGTATAAAAATCGACGCACTGATTTTATAACATTTTATTATTACTGGTAAAGTAACAGTGAAGAAAAATCTCTCGCATAACTCTCGTTTGATGTTATTTAGAAATCCAATTACTACGAAGCGTGTTTAGTAATTTTAATTCTTCTTGATTTTCAAGTTTTAATTGGCAAAGTTTGTCAAAGTCATTTCATTAATCACTCTTAATTAAATTCGTTTATTTTAATAAAAATGTTATCAACAGACTACAAAGAATAAAACTACTCGGCAAGTATTAGTGTTACGAATTTAAATCATTGTAATTTGTATCTGAGTAGCCATACGTTGTTAAAGTTACAGCAAATATAACATATTGAGGATAGACTTAAATAATTAAATTTTATTTAAGTCGCTTAGTGCGGATTGTCCCATATCGCACCGCTCAGCTTGATAAAATTGCATTCAGATTCAGAGCAAACTCTAAATGTATTTGACGCGACGACAAAAAACGACGACAGGTGTAAAAACGAAGACGCTTAACGTAACAACGTCACAATTGAAACAAATTGCGTCGGAATTGACTTCAGATGATACATAACATGACGCGCACCAAAATATGCCAGAAATATTTAACAGGTTCAGGATTAACGATTATAAGTATAGAATGTCGATTTTCCACTAGTTGTTTTATATTAACCGTCTGCTAATTAATTTATTTCTAATAATTTATCTGATCTTCAGATATTTTAAAAAACAGTAGTATTACAACTTTCTATATATATCAATTCGTGCAACTGTCGTAGCCGGCTAAAATTGCATCCAGATTCAGAGGTAACACTGTAAAATTCATGCAACGTTTGCGCGCGACAGTGTCATTTTGCAACATCACATTTACGTCGAATTTGAGACGTTCACTTGCGTCTTGTTGCGTATCACTGTTGTTTATTTGTGTCTTTCATATGTATCGGCTAAAAATATTGAACAGATTCTCTCATCATGTAACATGTTGCCTGAACTTGATTTGAATTCAGGTAGAACTTCATAAAAGCAGTGATATATAATTGGCGCTAAACTTTTAATATTTATTGACTGACCTGAAAGCAGCACTGATATGGTGGTTCTCCAGTACAGCCCTGTCGTTGTATAGTAGTGCCGTGTCGGAGCCCGACATCACGTGGAAATTGTTTGTAGTGCCGGTGTGCTCATAGTCATGCACCACAGCTGCCACCAGCGTCGCGAAGATCTCCAGGTCTGAGAGCCAGTTCTGGAAAAAATGTATCAGTCTCAATTCTGTATGAACGACAGAGCATTCTTCTTAGCATTATTATTTTCTTTTTGCTTCTACTAAATAATGGACTTGGCATTTTTAGAATGTGAAGTATCTACCAATGTACGATAGGCGATACGAGTACTTTCTAGATTGATAGATACTTTTGACAATATTTTTTTTTATTTTCTCTCATGCATGTGTGTAGTTGTAGTACCTATACAACGTGCATTTTTATTGACTGCATCATTCTAGTGGGTGAATCAGACTACGATGTACCCAAATTTAAATGCCTTATCTTTTTACTAAAATATGTCTTTAATTTTTAATGTGAAGATCTAGGGCGCTTATTGAATTTAGATGTGGGACATAAATGTTAGTCACTTTATCTCATAAATATACACATTTTAAATTACGTCTAATATATTATATGATTTCAATATAATACCACGTTGCAGTAGTACAGGCAAATAAATCAGCGCCCTGTACTATGTTATGTACCATAAAACTTTCGCATATATATAATTTTAAGTGAGATATTTCAGAAGTCTGTATCTAGTCTTAAACAACATTAAACAACGCTTTTGTTTCTCAGAAATAGCAATTCTCGTTTCCCCAAATTACCACCAAGTTGGGTGTCTAAAAAGATTGGACAATTTGCTTTTCGAGATATTATTGTCGAGACGGTATCCGTCAACTTTATTGTTCTGGTTCAGTTGAGAAGAAAAATGACAATTGAGTTAGGAGCGGGATAGGTAGGGAACAATGGGGTCATTGCTTTTATTTCGTTATTATGTTGCGAAATTGCTTTGGCTGACTCTTTTTATGGTTCACATCTCATCCCACAATTGGGGAAGACCAAGCATACTCCATTCCGGATTGGGTAGTACCAACCAGTCTGATGTTTCTAACCGCCCATTATATCTCCGAAGTTTTCAAATTATGGAAGCTTAACTTGACAGATCTGTTTGTAAATACATAATCTGCAAATAATCTACAAATTTACAGTAGCTCAATTTCTTCTACAATGGTATAATGTTACTTTACGTTATATGTACTTTTGAAGTGAAAGTACTTAATGTCCGTAGAGGGTAATAATACTTCAAGGTAAAATATTAAATAACGACGGCGTGAAACGCGCAAAATATTTTAAAACAAGGCTTATTTACTCTTTTTCATGATGGCAATATATGTTAATGAAAAAGAGTTATGACACACAGATGGATTGAAGGAAAACAAAGCGATCTTATAAGAGTTCTACTTTTCTTTTGAGAAATAGAACTATACAATCACAAAAAAAATACATACAGCCGAACATAGAACCTCTTCCTTTTTCCAAGTCAGTTACAAAACAAATATAATGAATGGAACAATACAGAATTCTGGAATGAATGTACCAAAAACTTAAATGATTCAAAGGACACGAACATACAATAGAAGCACTGTTGGAAGGCATACCCAGAAATTATTTGGAAATTTCTGAATACCCGAGTTGAGTGAAAGCAGAGTATCTGCTGTGAAAAGTTCTCAGTAAATAAAATGTATTAAGTAAACGGTTTCCAAAGATGAATAGGCTCTGAGGAAATATTGAACGAAAGGTATTGAAATAAGCTGGTTTTGTAAAGGGTTAATGACACAACAAAACGTATAGCTATTTAGTACGAGAATACAAGTATTTATCACAAAGAAAATAAGCAAGAAATATTGTTGAGTTTTGCTTTCTAAGCATTCGGAATTTAGAAGAGGTTACACAGTTATCAGGATCCTAATGATGTATAAAGTCTTATATACGAGTATAATACTATACTACTGGGACTTCTCTAATACCAAATAACTAATGGTCACGGTTTAGTAATGATTGCTTAATTATTTATATCTGCTGGTGTTAGGGCCCCATCTTGCGACCCGACTGACTAGTTCCACCCTTAGGCCGGAATTTACCGTCACTAGCAACTTGTCGTGATCCGGCGCTCTTGTTCGCCTCATCCTATTGGCGTTGCCTCTGTCGATGTGTCCTCCGGGCTCTCAAAGCGTTGCTTTGTGGCCCGCACCTCGGCCCAAGGGGCGTGGACGTAAATCCCATTTTTCCTTTCAAGCCGCCGAGCATTGGCCACTCTTTGGGTGTTCCATTACCGAAACATGACAAGTCCCTTATCGGTAGACTTTAACCTTAGGGTGATCGCTGGCCAATCAGGGCGCTATTCCTGATAACCAAGATACATAGATCATAAGGCCTATTGATGGCCTCTCTGATTCTCATACAAACGCACAAAACAACTAGCGGGGGCAGGGGACAAGGTAAAAATCCGTGTTTGTGGTTGGTTGTCATATAATCGACCAATCAAAGCGTGACGGATACGCGCATTATCCTTAGTAATGACCAATGACAACAAATTGAAGCAGTGTTTTTAAACTACTATTTGTCGTGCGAGGGGAAGTGCTATGAGCAGTCAATAGGCTTCATAGTCTTTGCTAGCCAGTCAGGTCACCTTACCACTAACAAATATGCCCTTAACATCAGCTCAGGTAGCACTAGCTTCAGTTTTAATCGATCAAGAGATGACGCAACGTCAAGTACTTTTAATGCTAAACGTACCATTAGTCAATACAATATGCCCTGAAACGATATTAAGAAATTGAAATATTGCAAATCGCCACTTTATATCTTGTAAAATTCGCCATCGTCTCCAGATTGAGATAAGTAAACATGTAAATAAGTATTCGGTAAGAAGACAAATCCAGAAAGTTATTACCTGGGTCCTTATTCGTTGTAACAAACCAGATACGTAACGCAGCCGCTTTAAGTTTTAGCGTGAAATATTCGTGGAATGGTATTCTGTATGCCAATGCGACCATGATTAAGTTTCGAGCACGTTTGGACGTTACACGTTTTCGGCAAGTAATCTTGTATGTCATAGTACAGGACGTACGTTGCCTACGGCCTCTCAGATAGCACAGTATATGTATACCAGTATATCTATACTACGATTCGGTAGAATTTATATACAATGGGCCAATTTTTTTCACCGGTCACTGCAGGGTAGGTTTATCAGCCTGATGATCAGGAACATAAGTTGAGAAAAAAACAGAAAGGCTGCTTCCCTATGTCAGCGCCATAAATATAATTTTTCATGGTGGCTTTATTGTACTGTGATGTGATACAAATTCCGACCCTCCTAAAGAGTTAATTATCACCAAAAATTAGGCGTTTTTGGAGTTTATTGGGTATTAGCAGGATTTTTAAAGCAGGCGCACACGTTGTTCGTTGCAAAGGTCTTCAAGAGATTGTTAACAAGCCTGTGCCTAAATTACTAAACCACGTATGAGAAGAGGAAAGTATAATCATCATGTAATCTCATTTTAACATACTACAAACACTTAATCCACTTAATGCTGCTCTGGTCGCTTGGGATAATTTAACACGATTTGAATGCGAGCAAAGCCATGAGTAGTTAGTATGTATGTATAATTGAACTAATAATGAAATCTTCGTTCAGCCCCCAGCCGCAGCGATGAACATAAGCTCATTTATACAAGTACACGGTTGGCGGTTTCCTGCGTACGAGAACAATTATGTAAATTTTGTTAAATCGCAGTTCCGTAGTCTGCCACTTGTTCACGGAGAGAACTTTCTTTTGTTTTTTATTTTACGACAAGGAACAAAAAGTGGTCACAAGTAGTTAAGTTACTGCGCCGCAGATAAGTCGTACGGTCGCAGATTGTTATAAGAAAAAGTTCTTAATTGTGTAAGTTACTTGTTACTTAATGTTTGCGTCGGTTCTTGATTACCGCGATAAAGTGAGGACAGTTAAAATAATACAATATTATGTATAATAAATATGTTTAGATTTTTATAGTACCTGCTTTTGGTAGGAAAAATAGTAATTAGTTAGTAAAATGTCGTGACAACTGCTACTCTACTTTCATGTTTTACTTTTAAGAACGTATCTATGGCAAAGGGAGGTTGCCTGCCAAGCTAGGTAATTTTATTATTATTTTATTTTTCTTTGGGAAACATACAATTTTCATTACAGTTATTACACACATATAAATTATGACAAAACTCAGCAAAGTTTCCACTGATAACTAGTACATATATAAGAAAAAAATGTATTATGTAAGTGCTAAATAAATAGGAAACAACAAATAGAAACGAACAAAAATACAACCACAAGAAAACGTCACGTACAATTTTCAATACCTATTATCAAGAACCCGCTTTAATTTTCGCTTATATTAATTTATTGGGGAATTAAATATATCCAATTCTTGTATGTATGAAGTTATTATTGGTATATTTTCGTTTATGCAGCGGTACATAAAACAGGCTCCTACAACGTGAGCGGAGTCGGGGGCATTACTCTATTTAATGTGACCATTCCATTGACCCCAAACAAGAAACGTCCACCGTAATTTGGGAATCCGGCGGGCTCCAGGTAACGCTGCATCAGGTCAAGGTTAGGTTAGGTTAGGTTAGTTACAACGTGAGTGGATTCGGGGGCAATGTGACCATACCAATGGGCCAAAACAAAAAAGGTCTACCGTAATTTGGGTATCCTGTGGACTCCAGGTGACGCTGCATCAGGTCAAGGTGACCATGCAATATCCGTGAAAAAGGTATACCAAATTTTAAATCATTCGGACCCCTAGTAGTTGCACACATCCTTTAATCTACTAGAAAAATCTGATCCTCTACAAACCGCTGAACAGATTTATTTAATTATAGCATAGCTATGGAAATTCGCCATCGAATCTCCTTTCAAATAAAGAAAACTAAATTGAAATTGGCTTATCTGTTTAGGAGCTACGATGCCAGAGACACACAGATACACAGATATAGTAAATATAAAAAAGTTTATTTACTAAAATATATATTTTTTCTTTCTAGATTTACACATAAACTTATTACCCCTGTTGTCGTCGGGCTTAAAAATGTCTACAGTTAAAATTGTTCAAAGTATTTCACTGAAGATGCCCTAGAAAGATAATTCGAATTTCTTGAGCACTCTTGGCCTGATTGGTCGCGGAGCAACTGATTAGTGCAGTCCGAAGCGATTGGCTTGAATTATTTTTTTGTGTAGTGTTTTTTTTATGTAATAGCCAAACGAAGAGGCAGGCGAGATACCTGATGGTAAGTAGTCACCGCCGCCTATGAATATTT
>DWNK01000114.1:0-14753 GCA_018250315.1 Hyalothyrus neleus pemphigargyra | reverse complement strand
GAGTAGTTTGAGTTTTGTTAAAATATTACATACTGATGCAACCCAGTTAAAAAATATTTATTAGACCATGTTACAATACAACATATAACCCCATAATCAATTTAAACCCGAGCTTAGCTCGGTCTTTCCACTAGTAATATATAGAATAACATAATTAATATCAGATTTATTAAAAACATTCACAAATTTCCACGAGAGTAATAATAATAAACAAATTAATGCATCTTGAATTATTCTATTTTATTACATTATTTATAACTGTCTAAGAATCTTCTGCGTTTCGTCCACAACTAGTGGGAAAGTTGGATCAAGTAAACAAAGTTTTACAAAATCGTTAAATGATGAAGGCAGCGGCGGTCTGCCCTTATTGCCTGTAAAAAATATTTTAATAAAATAATAAAAAACCTTTTATTGTGAGATGATCATACATAACTCCTGTTATGTATGCTTGAGATAGGATGAAGATAAAATAACGACACAATGATATAACGGAGTGCTCCGGATTCCCAGACTCTCGGCTCAATTAGGAGTGCTACATAGTACATACAGGTTCGTTTCTACATACATATGCGTTTTCCTTTACTGAAAACACACGTTTTCTTCCGTACCCCATAATTTTTGCTTTGCTGCGTACTTTACAGAGAAGAATGTATATAAAAATACATTGTGCGTAATATTGAAGATCGATGATACCTTTCCCATTTAAAGCTGCTTTTAACACGTGTTCCACGGATTTATAATTAGGTCGATGGTCAAAATGCATAGAATTATAATTCACAACTGGAACATGTAAGCTTAATTTTTGTAGACATTCGGCTATGTTGGTTTTAATTTGAAATTTTATTTTTCTTATCTGTAAAATTTCGGTATCTGGTTAATTTTAAAGTGTATGGAGAACAATTTTATGTATCCTACTGAGCAATTCAAAGGCAACCACATCGCGACCACACGTTTCTGTTAACAAAACGCAGCTATAATATCTTGCGACATTAATCACGCGTAATCTATGTTTAACGTTATTTTTTCGCTGCCCTATCAGTAGTTTGGATATAGTACCTAGTGCGAATGGACACATACACTTTATTGTACTACGTCGGCCCGTGATCAGAGTGGTCGTTCTATTGCTGCGGCCGTGAAGTCGACTAAATCTAGAGTCTGGAGGCCTAGGGGGTCCCTATTTACCCGGGCAATTCTCAAGGGATCTACCGTCCCCAGTGATGTGTCGCCTCGTGACGGTAAGAGATGAGACGAGAAGAGATGCCGTTATATATATATTACAGTAGTGACTTAACCGCAGTTTTCTAAAACATCTCGCTTATATGCAAGTTCCAGAGACTATCGGAGCAACGGCCGCTTCCCAGGCGCGATCGCCTAGGCTGGTGGGAGATCTCCCTCTGGCAAAATACTATTAAATTCTTGGCTCGCTGATTTTTCACATAACGGAAATGCTGTTAACTTAATGTATTCATCAGTATCAATGTACGTACTTGCTGAAGTGAGTCACAAATAATGAAAATTAAGACGTCATCTTTATAAATACATTTCATTTTCCCAATTAGATTCAACGACTCTAGCACTTTACTATCCGACAATATAAATAGTTGGTCATAATGAATTCGTAAAATAAGCTTGCTTAATTTTGAATCACTTGCATTATACATCCTCCAGCCACCAGTACACCACATTCTTAACTTATCAATGCTAGCTGTTACTGTATCTGCAACAATATTCAAGGACCTGCCTGGGCTTATTTAAATGCGTGTTGGCATTTTACACAATTGCAATTATTATTACAAGACCTACTACTGTCCGAGCTACAATATAGGAACATCAATATACAAATATGTTTGTATTCAATATAAACAGTTTGGCTTATTTACTTTCACCGCACAAGTCATTTATATTTATGCAGATTATGCAGACAAATGATTAGTTGTGAAAGAAAAACGTAATCCAATCCACTTAAATTATAATAAACATGTAAATTAAAATGGTATCTCGTATGCAGGCTTTATTTATTACTTACGGCTCATTTTACAATTTAAATAATTGCTATAATATTTTTACGACTATTTACGCCTTTCGTTTTAATAACATATGAAATTGTTATGTGTATGAAATATATGTGTATAAAGTAGGTAATAGTTAAGTATTAAGTTATTTTAAGTATATAACCGACTTTTCGATAAAAATCCCGCCAAAAGCGAAATTTCTATTTTTTTAAATTCCCTATCTCAGACTATTTATCACGGTCAGTCAATGAATATTATCAGATCGAGCAGTTCGAATTTCAACGAATAATTAAAATTAAACCAATATTTTACCTACTTAATTTATTATCTCGATGGATAGTGGTCGTTTCTAATATTCGGATCTTCTGCTATGATTAACCTATACCTACGATAAGGCGATAAATATGCCAATCACAAAATTGGGCCTAAATACATTGTTGAGTATATGTATTAGAAATTAAAAGAAATATTTAGATATTTAATAATATTAAGATTTATTTTTGTTGTGATAAAATATTTATTTGATATTTTTTTTATTTTAGAACGATACGTAACGTCATAATACGTTAGGTACCTAATTATCAAAATCTAATTGGATCTGGATCTGTTTGACAAAATGAAAATGACATCTATCAAAATTAACTTTTAAGATGTTTGTCGTTGTTTTTAGTTTTCCGCAAAAATGTTTATAAGTGTTATGTATCGTTAACAATCATAATTTCTAAAAAAAAAACAACCTCATATGAAATATCGAAATAGTAAATAAATCAAGTGATTTGCTGTATCCAGCATTTGTTAGTCGAAATGGCAGGGACTTACTATTTTGTTATAGTCGGACATTCGGACAACCCCATATTCGAAATGGATTTTATACCAGTCACTAAGGAAGTCAAGGTATTAAAATTAAAATAAATACCGCTTACTGCACACAGTCCCATGCCTGGTTGGAAATCTCTGCACTGCAGACGTGTATGGTGAATATTATGCCATATTATCATTCATCAAACAACATTGTCCTGACATTATTTTGGATAATTGTTATCCTAAGATGTATGTAAAAAAGAAGTACCTCACCTGGATTAGTACATAGGCAACTTTAATTCCTTCAAAATGTAGGGTGAAGTGTAGGGATGCATATGAAAATAGTAAATATAAAGTTGCGTGGTCCTTGACATTTTATTGTTGTTTGACTTCTCCACACTTACATGTGTTACTGAAATATGCTTAATACTAGGCAATTAAATTGTTACGTCATTAACACATGAGTTGAATTAAAAAATACCTGGTTATTTTGAAACATAACCTTCACAGAAAGAAGATAATAGACACCTGAACCAGTTTATAGCTCATGCTGCACTGGATTTGGTTGATGAGCACATGTGGAAAGTTACGAACACCTACCTCAAGTCAGTTGACAAGTTCAATCAGTGGTTTGTCTCGGCTTTCGTTACAGCCAGTCAGGTAATTCATGTTTTTTGAAATGTGCCAAAATTATTATGTAACTTTAGTTATAGTATTTTGTACCCAGTTTTAGTACCCAGTAAATATTTTGAAAAAGCAGTGAGCATTTGGAGATCTCTTTTGTACAAACATTTCTGTAATGCATTTATGTCATACATAATTTTAATTGGAATATCTAATGAAACTTAACATTTTCAGATGAGATTTATGATGGTTCATGACGCGCGCAATGAGGATGGAATCAAGAATTTTTTCACTGATGTTTATGAGGCTTATATTAAGCTAATGTTAAACCCATTCTATAAGGAAGACACTCTCATTACATTGCCAGCTTTTGAGAAGAAGGTTCTGTTCTTAGGCAAGAAATATTTAACATGATATTAGGTGCTGTACTTTTATTGTATAAGTTAAAAAATATATACTGTAAAAATTATCTTATATTGTTATCGCATTTATATTATCTTTAAGATTATCCTAGTTTTAATTGCGCATTCTGCTGGTATATCAATTTCTATAAGACCCTACCCATACATATTTAGTGTGGGGTATTCGAGGTCTTAGCTATTCAATCAAATTTAAACACAATATATTTATATTATAAAAGTGGGTATTATACCCAGTTTTATGATAAATAAATCACTTTTCATGTAATTGATTGGCTACATTAGGCTAAAAAAAGCTTATCTTCACTAATTTAAAGTGATGAGGATGAAAGTTAAAAGGTATAAATTTGTATATTTGTTTCAAATATAAATGATTATTGCTTGTGTTTTAAATGCCTTTTTGTATTTAACATTGGAGACTATAAGAAAACTATTGGAATGTTAGGAATAGGTGTTTTTGACTAAAGCACTATAATTAATAAAACTACAAACAATTTTCAAAAGGTTTAATAAACAAAAATTATCTTAACTATACTACAAACAGTGTTTTCCCTATAATGGCTATCATTTTATTAAAAAAAATTGACAAAAGTTAAACCCTCAATTGAGCTCACACCACCACTGACCTAACTGTACGATAAGGTATAACAATATATTTAATTAAATTTAGGCGGATTACAAAATTTTGTCGCACTCTAATACTGTTGCAGGCTACAATGTATGAAAAAATAAATTATTAAAGAAGTGCTCCAATATCCCTAAAATGGAATCTTGCTTGTTGTTTTTCTTCATTTACCTATATATAGATACAATTTAGAGGTTTCTTTAAAATAAATAAATCCTATTAAATTTTGTTGTAAGATAACCCATAGGATATGTCAGTGTAATAAACTGAAGTATCTATGTTTGTTTTACAAATGGGAGTTAGTAGATATCTGGCAAGCCCAAGTCTTCTTCTGGGATCCTGTCATTTGAGAAGTCATCTGCAATAGATAAAATTTTCATAATTATTTTCTGTTATTGATTATTCACGTATGTTAAATTTTCGTTATTCAAGGAAGTAACATGTCATAGATACAAATTCAAAATCATTTATTTTGTATAAGCCTATGGTGGCACTTACAAATTTTCATTTTTAAATTTTTTCATTAATCTACAACCGGATCGGAACGTGACCACAACTGAGAAGATCCAGCAAGAAACTCAGCGGGCTTGTCTTTTCTCCTTTTTTTAATATTTCGTGATATATACATATGTAGATAACACTTTTAATTAAAGATGGTATAATTCTAT
Source organism: Hyalothyrus neleus pemphigargyra (assembly GCA_018250315.1). Taxonomy (NCBI): domain Eukaryota; kingdom Metazoa; phylum Arthropoda; class Insecta; order Lepidoptera; family Hesperiidae; genus Hyalothyrus; species Hyalothyrus neleus. Next base: position 9,604 of record DWNK01000114.1, on the reverse strand, counting down.
ATTGCGGCTACATCGGTTTTCTATTTAGAGTTAACGCTAGAGGTCCATTGGTGACATGAGCATGTAAAATACAGTAAGTTTACGCACACTACAAAATAAACTTTTCTTCAGCATTGTACACTCAGTAAGTTCAGGATGGGAATGAGTATTGATCCTATAAACATTGTATCATATATTCAATTTATTATAGCTAAAGTAACCTGTGAAAAACTCATCCTCATATGAGCAGTCGAAGTCAAAGCTGTGTCTCTGTACTGCTGGTGATGGTGTCTTGGGAGAAGGTGCTTCCAAAACTTCAAGCTCCAGACTTGGTAGATAATCTAGCAGATCTTTGTGATAGTTGTCTGTAAGATAAAATAGAAAAGTATATAGAATTGTGTTAAAAAAGAAAAGGTAAATGAAGGTAGTTATGTTAGGTGATAATGTCACCCACTTCACTTGCATTTTTCTATCATTCCACTCATTGATATAATAAACCCACGATGCACAATTCCATACAAATTTCACTACAAAAAGTGTCCTCGAAACTGAGATTTAATAAACGTAATTCAATGTAGATAAATGACAAGTTGAAAGTTGAAATTACAATGAATATTTGTTGAAAAAGTTTTTAACCTACCCCCACATTAAAGAAAAAATTGTATGACATAATTCCACTCATAGGTTGTGGACGTATTTGGTTCACGAATTGGGAATCTATTAAAGCACAGCGATATTTTACATCAATGGTTTCACTGCATTTTGCACATTGGTAAGCAGCGTCCAAACATTGTTGTGACAGAAAGAATACAGTAGCAGAGAAAAGAAAGGAAAGAGCCCATCTAGGGCTCTATTAGACTAATTTTGTGTCAACAACAACCAATAAAAATGCAAGTGTTTTAAACAAGTGTTGTAAATTATTGCAATATTATTAATTGCATAAAAAGCAAATTAAAGGGACGTCTTTAAAAAAATGAGCATTTTTTTAAATGCAATAAATTGTAACTCTCTTTATTAACACGTTCAGTGCCAACAACACGCCCTAAGTGTTTTCGTAAGTACGTATCACAGTGCCGGCAACACGCCCGGCGTGTAAAATAAAGCTTTTTATAAATAAAAATTAATAAGCTAAAAAAATTATAACGTCTCCTATTGTTGACACATATGTAAAATGTACTTACAATAAGTGTTATTCGTATGCTGATATTTTGATTAAGATCAAGCAACAATTTCCCCTGATCACAGCATTTCACTGTGACTTTCCTGTATATATTTCCATGCAAGTGTATTTTTTACAAAGACATTTATCTTGTCTCTGCAAATTTTCAGTGGCCTTGGCGTAAATGGAGGACAGTGGATGTTAGAAGTATAAAATCTATGTGATAGTTCCCATTCTTAAAATAATAACTATAAAGTCGAATGAAGTATTAAAGAAAAATAACATACCATTTTTATAATTAGGCTTGGTGAACTCTAATTCCTCTTTCCAGCAGTACATCGTGTTCACGTCTGTGTCACTGTATATAAGTGGTCCTACGTTCACCGCCCGTGGCGTGAACACCTGCCTTGCTGGCGTGCTTTGAAGGGCTTTCCCGGTATTCGCGAGAAAGGACTTCTTAGGCTCGCCACCCTTTTTCACCGGCTCATTAGGCTTTAGTGGACCAGATGACACGGTTTTACCCATATTCTCTGCAAAATTCAGTTTTAAAATAGTAAGAAATAGAAATAATATTTGAATTTTGTAACAAAATTGGAATAAAAAATCAGAAACGCAAGATACTTACCGATGTTGGACAAAGGCTGGCGGGATACATTTTTTACAGCCTGTCTCGTCAATTGATCGCCAAATATATCAAAAAGTGATTCTGCCATTTCAATACTTGCTAATTGCTAATATCAATAATCAAAGGTACAATTTTCGAAGAAAAAGAATTATAACGCAATCAATGCCCGTTTGTCGTATACAAATAACCGTTTTTTCACGTAAAGTTTTTAAAATTTTGACATTACTTTATAAAAGTCTTTGACATTGACAGTTCCAAAAGTGGCAAAGAGAATATTTTATGGTTGGTCCGGGCAGAATCAAAGCGTACAATAAAACATAAAGGGTCGTTGACTGATTGTCCGTGGTAGGGAATTCTGGTATCGAGGGATCTGGGATATTATTATATTGCCCCGCTAATGAGCAACGAAGACAGGCTAGTTAAGGTCGTTCCACCGAGCAAATTTAGCAGTGATTTTGTTTACCCAGGCAATTCTCGAGAAAGATACATTATCCTTGGGATATTAATATGCTACTTTGCTATTGAATTGTTTAAAGTGGCATTTAAGTTTAAAAAGCGGTCATACGTGAGTCGTATACGAAGGATACCATCGAACAATAGAGGCCTGTGACAGACGGACAGACAGCGGAGCCTCTGTGAATCACATCTGCTTAATTCGATTGGGCGAAGCCATCCATCGACAATAAAATCGCCGGATCAAGTTGAATCGTGTGGAAGGGGATATTAATTCTGTCAAGTTGGCATATGTCAGATGTCAGTTTTCGTAAATGATTTTCGTGTTCTAAATATTTACTGAATATTTTTTTTAATATATCGTGGTTTTTGATAACGTAAAGTAAGAAGAATTTAAAATGTCTGACAAATCTGACCAACCTACTACTAACGGCGTGGCAGCAGATCCTCTTCAAAGGCTGGCTTCCATCAAACCGCCTCGAGACCTGTCGCTCGGGGCTGTGAAGCCGAACAAAAAAATATTTACCCCTAATTTGAATGTGACAAGGAATAAGAATAAAGGGTATTTACTTTAATATACATAATATAGCTAACTATTTTTTCTCATTTTCATTAATTAAATAGGCCGAACCATTTAACTAATACCTTAGATTTTAGTTTAATTTATCTTCTGCTTTAGGTGTTTCTTAATTTATTGTGCATATAAATACAGATCTTAGCCTAATATACAATCTATAGTCTTATATCCATACTAATCTTACTAATATTATAAATGCGAGAGTAACTCTGTCTGTCTGTTACGCTTTTACGACCAAACCTATGGACGAAAGGCCCCTTGTCTTAACGGATCTTGTGATGCTGACCTGAAAGGCAGAATTTTGAGAATGCATAGGGCCCGAAATATACTCTGACAGCGGTAGATGGAATCTGGCTCTTGAGCACACCACCTAAACATGACAAGTCACAAAAGTAACTCTGTGTGTCTGTTACAATTTCACGGTCAAACTCCTGGACCAAATGTATTAAATTTAATATGGAGATTGTTTAAAATATGACAATGAACATAGGCTACTATTTTTTTGAAAAATTTACCCCTATCAGGGAAAAATTGTCAAAATCATGTAGTATACTTAGGCGAAGCCACGGGCAGTAAGTTTAATAGTTTACTCTATGACTAACGCAGATGATTAACATTGTTGTATTTAAGCATAATCATTCATATATAAATTTTGACCAATAATTTTAGACCAACACCTAACATACGTGACAATAAGAGAGATGATAAAGGAAAGCGTGATCGTAAAAATGACAGGAACAGGAACATCAAAAATGGTCCAAATATTATTAAATCTGGTGGAGTATTTTCTGAAGGTAAATTGCATGTTACTAATAATAATAATTTCTCCGCTTACATAATGTATGGCATTAGCAGGGTGTCCACTTTCTGGCAAGTCAGGGAAGCAGAAAGTGGTCAGGGAAAGTCAACAAAATCGAGGAAGATTCAGGGAAATTGAGGAAGAGTCAGGGAAATCGAGGAAAAGTCAGGGAAAAGTGAGATTTTACTCTGTGCATGTCCAAAACTTGTATAATAACCTACATTTTGGATGAAAAATTGGAAAGTTGTCTTAAATGGTACAAAATTGGTCTGGGAAATATGAAACAATGGTCAGGGAAAAGTCAGGGATTTTTTCGAACTTTAGCAGTGGACACCCTGATTAGTGACTCCTCTGTATTGTACCCCTAAATGGCAGGTTCTATATAAGGCGAGCCATTTTGCATTGCATACATAGTCACCAATTATTATTGATATTACCTTGTTTGAGTCATTGAATCCTTACTTGATAAATAAAGTGCATTTGATCAATTTTGTCTATTTAGAAGTCTTGTCTCATGTGGGTTTTGTAGGAATTATAGCTGTGGTCAATTTTAATTCTCCAAATAAATACTTTCAGGTCTAGGCAGTGTAGAAAGGCAATCTAGCCGGTCATCATACTACAGTAGAGAAGGGGATGGAACACCTGCCTTGCAAAAGCCTACAATTAGAGTTAAAGATGTTATCAAGGTTAGTAATGCATAATGTTTGATCAAAAATAAACAACCAGTTTTCGAATTTAATAGATTATTTCGGTCACCTATATGGTGACACCTAAGGCATTTCAGAATTCTTCTATTTTTGAAATAGTCTTGCCTAGAAGTCAGTTATGCATTCTCCACAGATTGACAAAGAATTTGAGGAGCAAAGGATTAAGTCAATTACTGGAGATAAGGACCACTCAGAGCTGGAGTCGGAGGACTTCAAGCACATTCTAGATGTAGATGCGCCGGTCAAGCTACCAATGGATGATGGAGGTATTTTGAATTTGTTTATGAGATAAACAGCAATGATCATACAGTCCACCCAATTTAAGGTACTCACTGCCACTTGTGGATATTCTTGATTCATGTAAAATAGGTCAATTCTGACATAACGTTTATTACAGATTTATAGCTTTATGAGGTCTAAGATAGAGAAATTTACAATTTTATTATAAAACAGTAAGTAGTTGCTGCAGTGGCCAACCACAGGGATTCCGAATTAAAAAAATAAAACTTCAAATAATTAGTTTTAATGATCACTTAACGCCAGGTACATTGAAACTGCTTTGTACTTCTAGTTGATAAAAAGCGAACCACAAGCAAATGGAAGCTCATAGCCAATGAGGTAAGTTTAATTAAACAGTTGACATAAAGCCACTTTATGATAAGAAAGTTCTACCAAATTTTCTTACTTTCTTACTAAACGGTCTATAAATAGACTGCACCTTGGAGGCGCTGATAAGATTTTTTTGTTTATTTCCAGTCCATTAAAAATGCTGAAATATAATGTATATACAGATATGCCCCTAAGCACGGATATTTAATGTAATCAGAGAATGATCTTTCCCATGTTTTTGAAGGATTAACAGGACTACTACTCTCTGTTTATTAAATTTTCGTGTTTTCGTTTTCACCTTTTTTGACCCATTTTTGTTATTTTTATTGAAGGTCCTTAATAAATTATTGGAAAATTATAAATAAAATACAAAAGAACAAAACATATAATATTAGTTCAAACTTTCAATATAATTTTTAAACAACATGACTGCTAAGGTTTTTACCTGGTCGTCAATCTCAGCTTCTAAAAATAAAATAAAACATTTAATACTAGCTTTTTTCTCTAATTTTACCAAAGAAATAATTAATTTCAAATTACTTAAATATATTATATAATTACTTAAATATATTTTAAACTCAACATGTCATAATTATAATGAATTAAAAAATACAAACACTGCAAAAAATTTTACATAATCCTTTATATAAATATAGATTTTTTATATATCTTCATATCTTATATTTAATTTGTGTAATAAATGCATTTGCCAACTAATAAATAATAGTTCTACTCGGAACTTAAATATTATAATCGTTGGGTGTTTTTATAGGCTGGGCCCATGGCCAAGCGAAGGTACCAGTGAAGATCAAGCAAGAGGTGGTGGTGAAGGAGGAACCAGCAGACGATATAGACTGCCCCAGTAAGATATCCGCTACCATACCTTGCAACACTGGCCGGCCTTGTAAACAGTTTTACACGGTTATTAGGTGTTGCTAAAGCCAAAAAGTAATTAAGCAAAAGCTTTCAGCTGCAGGTTTCGATGCGCCCCATGTCTTCGGAATGCTGTTGGCGAACTATTTTATATTTTGTTTTATTTTTTTTTGTTTATAAGGTGTTTATGTTCTTTTTCGTTCAAAAATAGCTTGTGGGTGCTTGGCAATGCTAACTACGTTAGCCTCCGTAACGCGTTTTCGAGATATCGTTGCAATATAAGTTGTAGCCTAAATATAAAATATTGTGCATTTGGTTGTTCCCTAAAAATCATAACTTAATAAGACCGGAATTAAGACTAATCATGTTAAATGCTGTCGATTGCATATCGTTTTCTACACTCGGACGATAGATGCTATACAAAAAATATATAAACAAAGCTTTCTGCAGATGCCATATTTATTGTCGATCATAATCGGAATCATTCATACAACTCCATTGTATATCATATTCGCTGTTTTTATTTCAAGAATCATAACATTCTGATCAATTTGTACCAACAAACAATGTTGCTTTTTTTTAAGTTCCAGATGTGCTAGAGGAAAAACCAAAACCAGACGTGAAAGAGGTGTTTGAAGACACAAATGTAGTGAATTTGTTGCGGAGCGACAAACCGACATTAATATTACTTCAGGTAACACTCTTTTTGTGTGTAATAAAAATAAAATTTGATAGATTATATGGAATTGTTTTGCATCATTTTGCTGATAATCATTATATATTTTTAACATATGCTACAACCACCCTCCTTTTCTATATTTCAAAATGTATTTTGCCCTGTAGGTACATAATTATTAGAATTATTTATTTAGCATTAATTAACGGTAAAACAGTGAAATTGATATATTTTTTTATCTCCTTTCTTTATTTAATTTTCTTTTTTTGTTATACCTGTTTTACTTTTAATCTTCATTGTATTTTTTTTATTTCTTTTGTGCACCTTCCTTATCCTTCCTATCATGCCTTTTTTTTTTCTATATAATAGCTTGCCTGGAAAAAAATGCTAACTGTAACTGCAATAAGATCGCCTATTGTTTTACGCTCCATTCAGAAACTCCGTGTTTCATTTTCTGTTTTGGTGTGATATAAAGAGTATTATATTGTATCCGCATGCTGAATAACGACCGAGTTACCAAGCAATGGAAATGAGCCATAACATTATTTATTGTACTTTGTGTTCCTTAGTTACCAGACACATTGCCCGGGCGCGGCGGCAGCAGTGAAGACGAGGGGCCGCGCCGCAAGCCATCTCAGCAGGACCCCTCGACTTCTAGTGCCAGCGACGCCGCAGAACAGAAACCGGTACATTTAGCAATGACAGTGTGAAAACCATTTTAAGTTCCATTGCAAGGCACAGTTTTCTATAACTGGTTTGAAATTAGCATTTGTATTTTGTACCTTCTGCTTTTAATACAATGTAATGGTCAGGGAAATATGAGACTTTACACTGTTCATGGCCCACCATCGTAAAAAGAAGGCGTAGAATGACAAACTTGGTGACCTTTTTTTTTCGTCGCTCAGAAAACGGAAGCACCTACGAAATTGGTAAAGGATTTTGAAAAAATAGTCAGCGAAAAGTCAGGGATTTTTTGGACTTAAGCAGTGGACACGGGCAATGCCCATGGTAAAATTCACTGCTAAAAGATGGTTACAGAGTGCCTCTCTTATTGAGCAACTTGGAAGTTGAGTCGTACAGTCGGTTTTTTTTTATCATCAATGACGCTCAAATATTAAATGTAGTGGTCTGGATGGTTGTACTGTATGCCAATTGAACATTGTATACCAAGATAATTCTGATGATTTTTGTATTGTATAACTGCTCTGCACAATAATGTTATATTGTGGATAATCCAAAATTTCTTTAATTTCTTAAACAGATAGATATTCATTTGAATACTTTGTTGGCTATTTTCCTTCTATATAGTGTAAATATTTTACAGCGCTATTTGTACATGCAGTAAATTTGTACAAGTCTTTTTTGATCAAAATTTTCAGGACAACAGATGCAGACTAGCAGATTTGGAGGAGGGTCGTATTGGCAAGTTCCTGGTGCATCGCTCTGGCAGAGTCACCTTTGCACTAGGGGACACAATATTCGAGGTGAGAGAGCCACTTTTTTTTATGTATAAGCCAAACGAAGAGGCAGGCGGGATACCTGATGGTAAGTAGTCGCCGCCTCTTATGAACATTTGCAACAACAGAGCAGTCTCCAATTCTCGCCGCCTTTAAAGAAAAAAGGGATGGGATGGGATGGGAAGGGTGGGAAGAGGGACTTTGTCTCTCAGGCGCAATATCGGAACTCGACAAGTCACTATTGACGGTCGACTCTTACCTTAGTGCGGTCGCTAGCTAATCAGCTCACTAGATAGGAGCTTACCACCAGTAAGCCAGCAGCAGCCACTTTCTGTATTATGCAAAGTGTAAGTAAAAATTTTAAAATCTCTCTGTCACCAGTCCCAAGAAAATGTCAAAGATAGAAATTGTAGTTTTAGAGTAATGAACATCAAAAATTTAAATGCATACACCATATTTGAGTTTTATAATATTATATTTTGTTATCAGGTATGTTCTGGCACGAAAGCAGCATTCCATCAAGAGGTTGTGTCAGTGGCAGTTGATGAGTCCTCCCGATCTGCCAACATCATAGCCCTGGGACCTCTACAACACAAGCTGAACATTACACCAGAATGGGAGAGCATGTTCTCCAATATGGCCGTATAGCATCAGGAGAAAATAGAAGAATTGTATAGATTACCAAACAGACATTCAGAGAGTGATAGTGATATAAACTGTGAAAACGATGCTACAAATAGTGCTAGTGATTTATCAAAGTACATGTTAAAGGCGAAATCTTCAAAACGGCCGAGGGTGGTACAAGAGCCATGTGTGTCAAACTTGAAGAATAAACCAAAGTGTATTTTAAAAGAATGCCAATCAAGCAAAGAGAAAAGTGATGAAAGAAATGCAAAGTCACTAAGTCCGATTCAAATCACTTCTTCTCCTGAAGTGTTTTTGTTACAGGATAATCAGTCATCAGATGAGACCTCAACAGATGTTCCCATTTCAGAACTACTTGCATTAAATATACAATCTGAGACAGCCAATGACGGTAATGTTGCATCCTCTTCGAAGGGACCTGATCCTGCAGATGTCTCTGATATTGCATGTAGCAATAAGTCTAAAAAACCCCGAAGAAAAAAAACTAAATCCAGATTTAGACACCTTAAACGGAGCTCCTGAGCATTCATCACATTAACAACATAGAAATAGATCACATGTCAATCTATCTTTCCTCTAATACTAATCTCAATGGATTAAAAATCTTAATTTAGGGGAAAAATGTTTGCACTATTGCGTCATTAGTATTGGTTGCTATTGTTAAATGACTATTGTTTTTTGTAAACATGTACATATTTACATACTGTAATAAGGTCTTAACTATAAAACATTAACTTTATTACTGTGTGTTGTAGATATTTACTTGTCTGTATAATATGACTGACACATTTTTTGGTGCCAGAGCTATAGAGTGATTTTATGTTCTCAGGTCCTCACTAATCTCTTAACCAGAGACTTTTTAGGGCTTTTTACATTTTAAGAAAATGATTTAAGAATCCCATGTTAATATAGACCAACCATAAACAACCTTTCCTGTTGTTATTTAATTTCACTTTCCTGTAAATATGACTTTTTTCCTTTTTGTTTTAATTCTGTAGTTACATTCTATATTTCTATTTAAAATTTAATCCATTGATGTAAAATT
>DWNK01000113.1:0-14786 GCA_018250315.1 Hyalothyrus neleus pemphigargyra | reverse complement strand
GAAATCTTACATACCTGAGAATTTTTAAAATAAAGTTCTCAAAAGGTATGTGAAGTCTACCAATACACACTTGGCCAGCGCGGTAGACTATGACCTAATCCTTCTCACTTGAAGAGGAGATCCGAGCCCAGCATTGGGACAATAATGAGTTGTGATGATGATTATATTAACGTTTCTGTCCAACCTTGATCAAATTGCAGTTATCTCTTTCTCAGCCTACAAAACAGCTCATAGTTAATAGCTTTCAGTGGCACCGCGCCCTTACACTTTTGATAGGGGCTACAAGAGTCTTGTATTTCGGTTTCACTTACACTTAGATTTGTACGGTTAACTTCGATAGGTCACATTTTATTAACTGATGTAGACATAATACGAAATGTTCAATTGAGAAGTTAAACTTTTTTTACATTTATCACCTATTGCAGTGTACATTAGACCTAATTTATTTTTTTTGTACACTCCAAAATGCATCAAATTTCGTCGCTACATTCCCCTAATTTCTTGAACATAAAAACAATTGAAAGATAAATATAACAACAAAAAATGGCGGGAAAATGCGTTTTACTTTTAATAACCTTTTTTTAAAATTTCATCTTTATAATTGCATCAACACCATCCAGACATATTTATAGTAGAATCACTAAAGAGATTTTATTACGAAAAGCCTTTTTCTCTGAACTACTATAATGATGACATTTGAATAGTACAGCTAATAAATATCTAAAAGCCACAGAGTAACTACTAATTTTAAATTAGTTCTACTTGCTCGAATAATGTTGCTCAAGAATCTATTGCATTAAACATTCGGCACGTGATGTTAGAGTTAGACATTTCTATTGCGCAATCTACATCACCTTTTCCCTGTACATAATTGTCAGACGTTTACATTATGAACATTAGAATGATAAAATATTAACATGACATTGTAATAACATAACGTTATAATAAAAAATAGAAAGGAGGAAATGCAAGTTCTTTAGGTTGGTGTACTAATAGTCTACACTAGCATTCCCACTTCACCCCCATTGGGAAAAAAATCATTAAATTCACTCCACACAGTTCCACACAGTTCTCCCATAAAAGCGTAAGAGACAGACAGACAGAGTTACTTTCGTATTTATATTATGTATGTGTATTAGTATGGATGTATGGATGTTACTATGGTTTAGATTCATTACCTATAGTAGATCAATAGCAAAAGTAATAACCTTTTTCGCGACTTAGTAAGCATTTTTTTTGTAAGAGTAAGAAAAGAGAAAAGAGTAAGAATAAGAAAAAAGAGTAAGAATAAGAACTTCAAAATGTTTGAATTTTGTCGCTACTTTTCCTTAATAGTTAGATATACAAGCAATTGAAAAATGCGAATATTTTTTACAAAATGACACCTTTTTGTTATTATCAAACCCATCCAGATCAGTACAAAAAAAGAATAAAATAAACCTGGAGACAATTAAATAAATGTATGCAACGTATATTCCTTTTACCTATATGCATATTGTAAAATATTCGAATTAATTCGAATAAAAATAAAAATTGTTGCGAATTTGATCGCGTTTGAACAATTTAAGCCTACTTTAAAATCATCCAATGGCAAAATTATACACCCACATCGAAATCATACCGTTTAATTATTGAAATAAATTATTTAATTAATACTGCAGTAAATTAGCATCCAACTAATGACATTCTGTGCGTAATGACCAATCCGAACTATAATAATTAGAACTAGATTAGCAATTAATAGGTATCCATTTCTGCAATATGTATTTAATTAATAGTGATCATCTGTTTTAATAATCTTATAAAACAAAGCTTATTTTTTTACAACAGATTATTTTCCCAAAAAAATGTTTTTGAGAATATTTCTTTACGAGTAATGCATATGATATGTATGCATGCTTGCGCTTCATTGAAATCAAATACTTGCAGAACTTCATTGGATGTTATATGAACCGTTTCATAAAAAACAGTTTTCAAAAACAGAGCGAAACCAATTAATCCCTGACCTATTAAAAACTTTAAATTGCATTGAAAAAACCTATGTTCCAAATTTCAACTTTAGGGACTCCGTAGTTTTTGGCTCTACATTGATAGACAGTGAGAACAAACGATTTTATAGGTATAGAAATATGAAAGTACAGTTCACAACCCTATCTTCAGGTATCCGTCTGCTAACATACATATGCGTTACGGGTATGTTCGCATCGCTTCAGATGAATAGCTGCTACAAAACAGAAACCCAACAATGTACTAACTCGGGCATTATTAATGTGTATAAAGTGACGTAATCGTCCAACAAAAGGGGCACTCACAATATAATACTGTGACTGCACAATGCATGCACGCATTACAAATCTACCTGCTATTATAGTAAACGCTACAGTTATTATCGTTTAAATGCATTATGCACATCAGTACGAATTAATATGTTCAGCTTAAAGGTGCTGTTCCATGCTGCGTACGCTGCACACGGCCATGCGCAGGTTAGCCACGTGACTCCGTTTATTACTCCGTTTGTTTTTACTGCAGCACACATTATATACGAATATTGACCTACTCGTCCGTCGCTGCAAATCATTACGAAGTAATATAATATTTGTTAGGCAACACATGCTCTAATACTGACATATTCTTCCGTCGTTTTACATTAGTATAATTTTTAAACAATTAATTGACTATGTTTAGCTTAAAGACTCTGTTGCACGCTGCGCACGCTGTGCATGGCCACGCGGCGCACGTTAAGTGCGTGGTTTCGTTTGTTAGGTAACGTTTACTCTACGTTTCCACTTCAGCACACGCAGCACGCTATATACGAATATTCTTCCGCCGAGAATACTCTTCCCTCTCATTCCACCTCCCGCACTCAAACTACGCATGCTACCGTGCACAGCGTGCGTGCAGCGTATAGACATTGCGTGAGTGAAGCATCCGTGCTGGCCACGAGGGTTCTAGTGAAGTCAAGATCCACGTATTCGTGCATAGCGTGTTCGTGAGTTGCAGTGGATGTTATCCCATATATTTTCATACAAAGCGAGTCGATATCCGTGTTCATAGACATTACGTGCATGACGTATCGTCTTTAGTTCGTCTTTGTTCACATATTGATCTTGTATAACTTTTCAGCCTTAAAGTTCGATGCAGAAGTGTATTGACTACGTCAGCGCTGTGTTACTTTTCGTGTTAGCTAACAAATTAGTTAAAAGTAAAATTTATTATTTCTTTAATTGAAATGTTTGATTTAATAAAAAAAAACATAATGATGACATAATCATTTATTATAGGTATATTAATATTTTATACACGAGTATTAACCACTCCTCTTTAACCTCAAGCTACGATTTCGTGACTGCAATATAATTAATTAATTAAAAATGAAATGCAAAGTCTAAAACGATATACATAATATATTTAGGTACTCCAGAACCCTTAATCATTAATTAATTTCCGACTCTAAGTTGCTGATTTCTCGCGCGACTCGCTTTAAATTTGATTTGCGTTCGTATGACTCCAAATTCAGTTTTCGATTAAATTTCATTTCGGGCCAAGGTTTCTCGCCATTTCCCGTTTAAAAACAGTTAATATTAACGTAAATCATCATTTCAATTGATAAAATCGGCTATAAACAACGGTGGTTAAAGTTCGATTCCCCTCTGAAGACCAATATTACGAAAAAATTTAGATGCATATCTAATATTTTGAACTTGTTTGAATTAAAAACTAATTCTCGCGAAATATAACGATGTAGGTTTATATCGAGTGTCGATTTAATTCCCTGTATCCTTCTAATAGTGAATCAGACCACGATATACTTTATATGTCAGATAAAAATATCCTTATCAATTTACAGTATTACATTTCCCTCTCCAAACATTTTTTCGTTTATAACTCTGTAGCGAGCTAAACTTCTAAAGCTAAGCGCGTTCATATTCCATTTTACTGTGTGCACACTGCAATGTTTGTTCGGGGCGGTAGTTCGTCAAGTTTTTAGCAAATACGGCCTCAACGCTACTATGCGCGTAGTTTTAAAGAAAGTTCTAACTCATATTTCTAACTTTATCCCAATGACGTAATAACAGGCCTCAATTTTATATGGTAATTCAAGTCTCGTGCAATTTTTGAATGGTTCAAGGTTTAGGTGTCGTCATCGTCATCAACCCATTACTGTCCCACTGATAGGCTCGAGTCTCCTCACGAAATGAGAAGGATTCTTCTGGCCAAGTACGGATTTGTAGACTTCACATACCTTTTGAATACTTACTTTTTTTTAACTCTCAGGTATGTAGGTTTTCTCACAATGTTTTCCTTCACCGTATATGTATATATATATGTGTATATAATGATAATTACTTTGACAGGATTTAGATGACGCACATGACTTACAAAAGTAGAGGTGCACGCCTGGGATTTGAATTTGCTACGCATTTATTTTGGAACAGAACCGCAACGGAACCAGTTAATGTGGATGAAACCTCCGTCGTCGGCGAGTGGCATGATGGAGGTGCGGTGAAGTTGTCACCAAATCAATATTATTGGAGCACTAACAATTATAGATCCTTTAAAGCATAGATAACCTTTCCGATATATTTTTTTTCCGCAGGCGAAGATTTGCCGATAAAGGAAAAGATAATTATTCTGTAACATGCAGTTAATTCATTATTATTAATTCTTAACCACTAGGCTATCACTGCTCACTGAATTTAAATATTTTTAGCAAGTATCTTCATGATCAACACATTACCATCCCACTGCTGGATTCATGTCTCCTCTCACGAAAATTGGGCCATAGCCTACCAGGCTGGCTAAGTAACCTAAAAGCGTACGTATGTAGACGTGCAGCCATGAGCTAATAAATATTATTTGGCACTTAGCCACTTTGGAAAATTGTATATTATGTATATTTATTCAACGTAATAAGCAATGTTTTATTTCCATTATTTCAAGCACTTAATTTGCTTTATGTATACGTGCGTAATGTGTGGTCATGTTTATATTCAGGTCTTGTACATTTTCGATTCACTAATGGATCTGAAAGTAGCTGACATTTTTTTATCCGTTAAACCTAGCGTCGAAACAGATGGGCCACATAATAAAGATGATTTTAGTAACTTTTGTACCAAAACTTGATCTCGATCCTAATTTTATTGTCACTATCTCTACGTATGTTGGAGTCAAACCTAATTCCAAAGCATAAAGTATGTAAATTATAAGTATCTATTTAGCCTTCAATTTTAACCACTAGGCTATATTATTTATTTATTAGAATATCAATGTATGTAAATTTACAGGTGATAATTCCAATGCGTTTACAATGTTTGAACGTATCGCTCAGCAGTTCTGCGAAATACAGCAGGTGCTGAAAAAAACAAATCTAGACTAAGTCCCAAGGTAGGATCCCATTGAGAAGAGTTACTGCACGTATCAAGGGTGACTCTTCTCGGACTGCAGCCCCTGACAGCAAACAGTGTATGTCGACGGGCGTGAGTATACTTCGGAACGCTCAGTGATATTAGCCCTGAAGGGTTAGAAATCCTTCCAGCGATGAGATCGTAAAAATACTCCGTTAGTGATAGCTCTCTTCTTACCTCAAGGGAGTCGTATCCCAGCATCCCCTGTACGACTAAGGACGGATACACGGACGGAAAACCTACAAAGTAGCCAAATTGCTTAAAGTATAGCCTTCTTAAAAAATTATTTCGGGACTTTTTCCAACATGAGTATGTACTTTTTTTTAGCCAAACGAAGAGGCAGGCGAGATACCTGATGGTAAGTAATCGCCGCCTATGTACATTTGCAACACCAGAGAAAAGGAAAGGAAAAAGGGAAAGGGGATGGGATGGAAAGGATGGGTGGGAAGAGGGACTCTGGTTCAGGGGCACTACCGGAAAACGACAAGTCGCTATTGACGGTAGATTCCTGCCTGAGCGTGGTCGCTAGCGAGTCAGCTCACACGACGGGAGCTTACCACCAGCAAAAACAATAACATGATCATCAAAAACAATAACATCATCATCAAAAACAATGACATCATCATCAAAAACAATTACATCATCATCAAAAACAATAACATCATCTTCAAAAACAATAACATTATCATCTTCTACAATAAATTATCATCGTTGTTAACTCGTTTTCGATTCTATAAATAATAAAAAACCTACCCAAACAAAATCTGCACTTCTATCTGTCAAAAAATTCGCTTTCCCCTCTTCAAAACTTTTATTTACAAATCTTTTGCTACAATGTCTTGAAACAGCAGTTTCTTTAAGAACTCTTGTACGAATAATAAAGAAGGCTCTTGTACGAATTCAAAAACTTTAAGCTCGAGTCCTGGTTCCAAGTTTCCCAACTTCCCACTTCCGTCAATATGAAAGTTATGTAGTCTTGATACTTGTGTCAACATATAGGTACATTTTAATAAAGAAATATTTTGCTGGTGCTCTGTATGTGGGTATGGTTTGTCTTTAGCCAAACGAAGAGGCAGGCGAGATACCTGGTGGTAAGTAGTCACCGCCGACTATATTTGCAATACATTTGCAATACCAGAGGAGTCGCTAATGCTCGCCGGCTTTAAAGGAAAAATGGACGGGGTAGGATATAAAGGATAGGAAGGGTGGGAAGAGGGAATCTGGCTCTAAGGCGTACTACCGGATCACGGTTGCTAGCCAGTCAGGTCACACGATGGGATCTTACCATCTGCGATAAAGCTAACGCTTCAAAGCAATTAATTAGAGGAGTCTAGCAACTTGTCGTGTGTCAGTAGTGCGCCTGCGAGCCTGTTTCCATCCTTTCCATCCTGTTTCGGTGCCTCTGCCGGCGCATCCTCTGAGGATTCTCAAAGTGTTGTGTGTTGTTGCTTCCTGCGAGCGCAGCGTCATGAGACCTTGCCCCGAGGGGCGTGGACACGCATCGTAAATCCCATCTCTCCCTACAAAACCAGCTATCATTGCGACTCCTCTGGTGTTGCAAACTTACCATCACGTCACCCGCTCTTCGTTAAAACATGAAAAAATACCCTCACGTAGGTAATATAACCATATAAGTCCTTACCCTCTGCTGCCGTGGAACGCTCCAATCCTGCAACAAAGGGCATTAATCAGGTCAATAGATGGTTGAGTTCGTTAAACAATGAAACAATACCGCAGACAAATAATTAGCAATATTCGCGAGTTTTCATTACAGTTGTTGAACCATCATAGAATTCATTCACTGACACAAGCCACTCAAATTATTCGTTGAGCTTTTATTTTACAACAATAACCTAACGTGTGGTTCACACTGAGTTCCGTAGGGAGTCGGTAGAAATACGTATCCTATTGCGGTGCTTCTGATGGCGTGTCTTCGGGGCCTGTGGGATCTCAACGCGTTGCTTCCTGTGAGATCGGCGACATGAGACCTTGTCTCGAAATGCGTGGACATGCATCGTAAATTTCATCTTTCTCTTCATAGCCGGCGAGCATTGGCCACTCCTTAGGCGTTGCAAATGTTCATAGGCTGCAGTGACTACTTACCATCAGGTATCCCGCTTGCCTCTTCGCTCGCTTTAAACATAAAAATTAACTCAAACTCGATACCTCTACTACTGTGAGGAGTTGGGTATCCCGCAGATCCCAGGTGCAGCATCAGGTCTAGCTCACCATGTTTTTACAATATGAGTTTGGATGGAATCTACCGTCAATAGCATGTCGTGTTCCAAACGGGGTTGGATTTTGGTTGTTACGTAAAGAAAATGCCAGAATTCGCTTAAAATTTTAACATATTCATTTTGCATTTTACCCTTACTACCGTCAACCCATTACTATCCCACTGCTGGGCTCGGATCTCCTCCCGGAATGAGAAGGATTAGGCTATAGTTTACAGCGTTGGCCAAGTGCGTTTTGGTAGACTTCACATACCTTTTGAGAACTTTTTTTAAGAACCCTCAGGTATGTAGGTTTCTTCACGATGTTTTTCTTCACCGTATACCAAGTGATAATTACTTTGTAATGCTTCGCGCTATACTGTATACAATATACTTAATGTAAATTTTGAAGCCCTTGCTATGCAATCATAATTGTAAAAAAAATTAAACTTCTAAGTCTAAGCTGATATGAAATTGGGATTTAACTCAATGTCATTTGAACTTACGATTTTCCCGATCCGATACTCCATGCATAATAACATTATTATATGATTGAGGAAAATGTTGTAAAGGGTCGACCAATCTACATTTGAAAGGTTATTATGTCGGGTATTCTGCCATCAGTAGGGTAGATTTGAAATTCTTTGGCATGTATTCGATAGGAACAAAAATTTTTTTTTACGCGTCATTAGTGAGGTGTTAGGTAATTTTGTAGTCTGTCTGCATCGTAACTCCCAAACGAATTAACCGATCAATATTTCAAACCAAAGAGCGCTTACGAAACCCTATTAGGTACTGAGACTAGCGCTGGGCATTGTTACTAAAATTATTCGAATTATTCGAATATTCCGTTTACTCGAATACAACTAATATATTCGAATTATGTTATTCGAATAACATTATTCGAATACATTTATCTTGCGTCGATCGTTATTCAAATTATTCGAATACTTTTTGGTAACAGCGAATATCTAATGCATTGTTCGAATAATGGATTTGTTCGAATTTTCGAATACTTATTTCTAACTGAGACTCCGCTGTCCGTCCATTCATCTATCTCAGGACTGTATCTTGTGATCCGTATTAGGTAGGTAGACTAAAGTTTTCACAGATTATGTATATACTAGTAATACATAATCGTTTAAAAAAAACTGCCGTATTATTAAAATAATAAACTTTAAGGGGACATTTATTTAACGGGGACCGTTAAATAAATGTGTTTTAAGCGTTTCATTGTATTTTATTTGATCTAATAATTATTGTAATAGAAACATCTAACTAGTATAAGTTTAATGCATAGTAAGTAAAACATTATTTTATTTAGTAAAAAAACAAATAGAAAAAAGTGCCTTTTATGAGCCGGACCTTTTCCAATTTTTTTAAACATACTTTAAATATTGTAAACGCAATGGAAACTCGGCTGTTTTCCACCCCACCTAAACAAGCAAGATTTAACATTAAAACGGCATTTCCGGTTCCACGCAAAAATGATAATCAGTGAAATATTTACCACTCGCCGTCACTCCACGCGGTCATTAAAACCGAAGGAAACGACCGAAAACCGAGAGCGATTAAATTTTAAACGCATTTTGCAGTTGGATATTATTTTAACAAGTGGCGAACGGCCGGCCACACACTTGAACATGTAACGTGCTGTGCAATTAAAACGGTGTACAGTCTACGCTCTACGCTAACGAATCTCTACACTTGTGTCGAGTGTCGGCGCAGTGCAGTCGCGACTCTCATTACAGCTGTGTTGTCACTAATCCCATCGTTAATGGTCGATCGAAGTGCTTTGGATTTTTCTGGGGGCGTCTTGTGGGTGTACCAGACTGCATTCAAATATTGGTCTAGTTCAAAGACTTATTCTTCCTGATTCTCTGGTACCAGACCGGTTTTGAAATTATTGAAATATGATCATAATCATCGACCCATTACTATCCCACAGCTGGGCTCGCGTCTCCTCCCAAGTCCTACCTCTAACCGTCCTACCGCGTTGGCCAAGTGCATATTGGTAGACTTCACATACTATTAAAATAGGTATGTCGTGTGACTGGCGAACGACCACATACAGGTCGGAGTCTCTCTCGGAAGAGAATTCTCTCTTCCCACCCTTCTCATCCTGTTGCAGTGCTTCACCGTGCGATTCTCGGGGCCTCTTGCACTTGCGTGAATTTGCACTGTAAATTCCATCTTTCGGTTCGAAGCAATTCACATTTTAAACTTACTCTAGTGTTACAATGTGCCTTCCGAAGACAAAATCTGTATAAATTAAATCTTATCTGAGATCTTATAAGGTATAGGCGGTTTTTAGCCGACGAAGACGCAGGGCGATACTTGATTAAACAAATTATACTCACAAAAAAATATTGTAGTTTGATGACTGGTGCAATATGCCCCAAACCGATCCAGTTGTGGAGTCATACAAAACGTCTTTACTTTACAAAATATGCAGAAACTACCGCTGAATAATGCATGCTCCACGCTCGTAAAATACCTCCAAAGCCACCTTCCCGTATACCTCTAATATTTTGTCTTTTCCGCTTCGAATTCATGCTCGTGGAAATTGAAGTGTCACAAACAATGTATTATATGGCGTGGGTGAAGTCGAAGAAAAACTAGGCACTCAAACATTGGCTAGGTTTAAAAAAGAAAAAGAGCACGCAGTTAATTAATGTAGGCAGTGCACGTCCAAGTGTGGTTTGTTCGTCGGCTTCTATTATTATTTAAAAAAAAAAACATTGCTCTATGGAAGAAAGTTTTCCTAGCAGCCTATCATCTTCTCAGTGGTGGTAGCGTTCCGATCCGATTGAAAATTAAGAAAAAAAATGGTAAACATGACAATTTGTAAGTGCCACCAGGCCTCTAAAAATATGACGAAGAATTGCCAGGCATATAGGTTTCCGCGTTCATTTTAGTTTAAGTCTAAAAATCACCATAAAATTAAAGGTAAGTAAGAAACGGACATGAACACGAATGCCCGGCGTTAATCCTGCTTCAGTTAATTTTAGTAAAAGTAAAATAGAAGTACAAAAAGCACAAAGAGAAAAATACCCAAAGGTTGGATGCACTATTGCTAATTTGGAAATGGAAAGTACTGAGCACAGTGGGTTCAAGAACGCTGAGCTTTTAAGAGGAAAGTAGGGGAAGGGAGCTTAAATTTTCGGGAGTTTCAACACAATACCGCTGAGTAAGCTTTTAGAGTTCATATTTAACTACCTCATTTAAGTGCATGTTATAGTTAAAGTGCCCAAAAACGCTTTTTATGTTTTCTGTTGAAATTATTATCGTACATAACTCGAAAAATTCTACCAAGTGCTGTTATTCTTCCATCTACCCATTGTTAGCCTTTTCCGCTGCTGGACAACCTCCCTTATTTTACGCTTTTCTGACGGCTTCTGAAGCTTCGGAATCCCTCGTTTTCTTCAGTTCACGGTGGTCGGCGGCTCAAGTGTGTCTATCTGTGCTCCTTTCACCCTAGTAATTGCCAGTTTCGGCCGTCGTTGTCAATCCTCCGAAGAATGTCAGGCTCATTGCTAGTTTAGCCAGCTCACTCTAGAGTCTAGAGTTTTAGTAGGTATTGATGGTGTATGTCCGCTCGTGTATCTAAAGACTGATAAGTGCTTGGTATAAATTTTTATATTTCATTGGTATATTTTTGTATCGAGTTATTGTCAAATATATTAGGAAAAAAGTGAGTGGCTCTTTCCGTATTAAAGTAATTTTTCTTGTCATTATCTGTAATTCGTTTTAATATTTTCATTTCATTATATTAAGGTGACTTCCTATCGCTAACTAAATATTAAAAAAATATATTTTTTTCACATTATACACATATTATATTTTGTAAGTTTTTTTTAGTTTTTGCTTCAAATAAATTAAGGTACTGTTCTTTTATGTTCCTGTAAAAAAATTTAAATGTTTTACTTGTAAAAATTACTCGTAATTATCTTAGTCAATGTTATAAAATTATTGTATGTCCATCGGTTCTTCAAGTGTGCAAGTGTGAAGTGTCCAAATTATTCAGCAAGATTAAATACATACATGCCTGATTAATTCAATCCTAAATTAATGAGGCATGTATACAGGTCGATGACATGACTTTTATAAATTTTTTCATAACCAACTACGCCCGAAGCCGTAACCGTTCGTTTCGTAGCCGAAAAACTCCGTTTCCGTTCATTATTACATCCAAAACTAATAGAAGCATATTAAAATCGAGACGCCGTACTTCAGAACGCACATGAAAACGGAAATAGAAGTACATTTTACGTGAAATTCTTAATTTTATTTAAGTATATTCCGCTACTCATAAGTTAATCATACACATATGTACAATTACATACATGAAGCCAGTAAAAGCGAACGAGATGTTGTCTGAGCCGCGCGCATGATAAGTACTTTCTATGTGAAATACTTAAATTTTATTTAAGGATATTCCGCTACTTTGAAGCTCGCAAGACTGAGGGCCATTACTAAAATTAGTCAAGAACACGTGAGCGCTCTCGGGCGCAGATACCCTGACACGAGGGTCTGTTTGTTACAATGTTTACTTGCGATGGTACGGCACTTGACAATGATATGAATTATTTGGGTAATATTTTCCACTAGCCGCTGGACTCTGAAAAATAGTTATTAAACAAAAATTTATTTTTCGACAACTTTTTACAAAGTACAATTAACTATGCGCTTTTGAATTACAATTTCATCCATATTTATTACCGCTACCATGAAAAACAAATAACGGTGTTGTGTTTACATTAGTATAACACACATAAACCATAGGCGATTAAAAAAAAACACAATGACTTAAAAACTATGCAATAGTGCGCTCTTTTCGGTTTGGAATTGGCACCAATTAATAATTATACTTTTTTATGCCTTTTTTCGCTAGTAATTATGGAGTGCAGTGCACTGTTATATTTGTTTATAATAGTTACACTTATAATTATTACGGTGCAAAGTTATATTTACGTATTTTTTTTATGCTTCAGCCAAATGAAGAGGCAGGCGAGATAACTGATGGTAAGTAGTCATCAATGCCTATGAACATTTGCAACACCGGAGGAGTCGCCAATTTAAGATGGAAGTAAGGTTCACGCCCTACAGTAACGCTTTGAGAACCACAGGCCCTGAGGATATAGACCTACTTTAACACGGTAAGAACGGGAATAGTTTATCCGGCGCTCCAGCGCACTACCGAAACACGACATGTCGCTATTGACAGTACTGTCTGGATGGTCTGTAGCCAATCAGGTCACGATAAGACCTTACTACCCGCTTAACCTAATAATATAGTCGTCAGTGCAGTGAAACCAAGTTAAATATAAAAAAAATGAAAAAAAACAAACAATAATTTTTGGTTCGAAATGAATCACCGTCGAATAAATAAATCAATTATTTTCTAATTAACATAATGTACCGCATAAACGCGTTTAATAACAAACAGACAGATATTATTATAAAAACATTTCACGACAGTTTTGATTCGTCGTCTAGATTATGAAAAATAGAAATATTTCTTTTAAAACAGAGTAGAAAAACTCAGTGCCACGGCTCGGGAGTGGTTCGACCTAAGCTACAATGAGAGTGCTGCCCTAAATCCAATTTGGACCCTAAGTGACAGAAGTTAGAGTTGAATTTAGATTAGCGGCACGTCAATTTTCCTATGGGTTTACGGATGGTGCAAGTGATGTGCGATAGCGTAGGCGTAGGGCATAAGTTACTCATCGTCGATCTATTATTGTCCTGCTTGTGAACGGGTTTACTCAGAATGGGAAGGATTAGGCCGGAGTCTATCACACTGGCGAAATGCGGATAGGTAAAGGAGTAAGAGTATCTTAAATACGCACAAGTATTATTAATTTTTATTGAGAACAATTCATTTTAATTTTATTATTTGGTTGACAAAGTTCCAAAAAGCTATATAGGTTATAGAATTCATTCATTTATTCTTTTCTAACGTTTAAAATAATCAAAAGTCAACTAATTTTCATTTATTGTTTTTTTCTTGTCTTTGCGTTTCATTGTTGGCTCGCTCGTCATTTTCCAGAAATGTAAAAATTACATACTCGTACATGTAAATGATGAAATGCAAGATATCACGATTATCTGGATAAAGAACAAACATCAAATGTTAAAATTAAACTTTTAATTTTAAAAGATTAGCATACATATTTGATAATTTGCAATAGTTCTGGTGGCAACGAGTGTGTTGTACTCACTGATATGTGTCGGTTTAAAGAGGTCCACAATTTTCGTTGATTTGTACGAGCAACAGCAACACACTTGATGCGCTTTTATTCTATTTAAAGAAAAGAGACAGAATGAGAGGCAGAGGGAGACTGTTTAAAATCGTGTGGGCTTTTTAAGGATACTCGGTATTTGGGGTATGTGGATTTTAAACCCACTAAAAAACTTGGTGGCCTCATCAATGCTTACAGAAGACATGTCGGTAACTGACTTATCTCGCGACGCATTTTCTTAACTTACCTACTCTTTCCTACGTCAATCTCTTGGATCTTTGGATGGGACGGTTCCAGATGCCACTTTTTCCGCCTGGACCACAAAAATCGTGGCTACTTGCTCGTTTGTCACTTGTATTTCATAACAAAAAATATAATCAATCAATTACCGCTTATCACTTGCACCAAGCGTTTAGAAACAGGGGGAGAGCGAGCCTCGTAAATATGTCGGGTTTTATAGTTGTGATCCCCTGCCCGGGCCGGGGTTGCGCCCCTGGCCCAGGGGTGGCTCTGCTTCGGTTTTTTCTTCCTACCAGGTTGTTAGCGTTGATTTCTCGATTGCTTATCTCGAGTCGGATAATAGGGGATGTCCTGCTTCCTCGTCTAGACCATAGACTATTTTATTTTATTACCAACTTCGCTGGATTTTTTAGCTGTAATTTTATTTTTTCACGTGCTTTTTGCGCTCTTGAGTGGCCAAGATGACGAGTTAAGCGCATCGCAGACGTTTAGATGAAAACATTGAGATGTCATTGCGAGTAGTGGTGGCCAGGAATACTGGTAAGGAGTGAAGTTTTAACCTTTTAAGCGACTTAAGCGCTGTTTTAAGTAAATGTGAATTAATTCCCGGACTTTTTCTCTTTTTGTGAAGGAATGAATGAATGTTTTTTTTATTCTATAAGCTTAATGAAGAGGTAGTCTAC
>DWNK01000112.1:0-14866 GCA_018250315.1 Hyalothyrus neleus pemphigargyra | reverse complement strand
GCAGCTTGCAATAAGATGTTTTTCAGGGTCTGATGATGGAGCCGAAAGATGGCTACTTAATCACAGCTCTGGTAGGGATTAACCCCATCATTTTTCGGTTTAACAAAGCAAAGTATAAAAGGGTAGTTAAAATACCAATTAATATAAGCCAATATATTTTATACATCAATTGGCATAGTATTTTCTATGACACAAATCCCATTCATACTTAACTCAAGACATAACAATGACAGTTTAATGAAATTCCCAAAATCTGCACAGAACACTCAAAAATGGACTGGAGTAAATAAATCAATGGGTACAAAAAGAGCGGAAATGAATGCGAGAAGGCTATTTAATGACCACCTGTACTGGTCGGTGAATACGTTAGACCAGTGACAATACTTTCTTAGAAACCAATGAGCAAAGGCAGCTGTCTCATCGTTAGCTAGAAACGATAAGCAAGACGAGCGACTAACAAGGCGAAAGTAATTTTTTATTTTTCAAAAAACAAATCTTTTTGACGTATCGCCTTGTAATATTAAATATCTTTTAATATTGTAATTAACCAACGCTTGCATTTAGAGAACGATAAAACTTTTCTGAACAATTTGTACGTGTGAATTTATGCTTGCAGTTACACTCGCATCTGTTTATTTTCTTAGTGTCATTAGCTAACCTAATTTTCTTATAAAATAGAAGAAAATAATTAATTAAGAAAATATTTCTAGAAATGTATTTATTTTTTGTTTTTGTTTTGTAGTAAACAAGAATTATTAATGTTCATTAAATATTAGTGTGCAAATATTAGCAATAATAAAACAGTAATTAATGAAATAAATAGTAAAATCGCTCGCAAATGAGTTTAAATAAGTACCTACAAAGTTATAGTTTTAAGTTCAGTTAATCAGAGTTATATCAGATTTGAATACAGAGAAACATAAGCTTCAACTTTCAAAATGAGAAAAAAAGATTTTTATAGCTTTCATGTCACTCGTTCGCGGTGGGACTATAGCCTTAACAGACAATACGACGCCAGTCTGTCTGAGCCAAACTAAGGTGTCTCCGCAGGAACCACTTGTCCATTCATAACAAAATCTACGTTCATTCAAGGTTCTTGGTTACGGTGACTTGTGAATGATCCATTCTTCCTATTGTTAATTCCATTGTGCGTTTTAAACCTGTAGTATCGGATCGCAAAGTCAAGTTTTAAAACGAATTGTTAATTGGCTTACAGCTTTGGAATAGGATTTTGAACTAATTTAAATGGAGTTTCAAATAGAAAAACGATGAGGACATTGTTCGATAAATTACAAACTATGGACTCGTTAAAAAATAAATTAACAACAATTTATTTCATATTTATCAATTCAGGGACGTTACAGATATAGCATTAATGACATGCGTCTTCGATAATGCAATTTCTAAATCTAGTATGAGTCGTCAGGGAAGGTACCACCGCCGCACTAATTTCTACTGTGAAACATTTCATGTGTTTCGATAGAAAGCTTTGCTATATTGGGCTATACACGAGGCGACCGTCTTAGTCCTAAGGAGTAGGTATATAGATCACACTTAAATAAATAATCTCTAAAAGCATTTTTTGCGGTCGAGAGTCGGATGGGTAGATTAAAATAGAATAGACTACTCTTTATTGTACACCGAACAAAAAAACACTTAAAGTAATTGTGTACAAAAGGTGGCCTTATTGCTAAATTAGCAATTTCTACCAATAATATAAGAAAACGAAAATATCCGCTAATGGCCAAATTTCTGTGCGTAGTGTGCGTAGGGTAGGCAGGATTCAATAGAGAGGATTCAAACGTTGTCAGAGTTGTTAATGGTTTGAAAACACCCGACATATTGACCACTGATTAGCACCTCCGCAATCCACATTGAAACTGTGTGCCCAGTATGCTCCAGACTTTTCGTATTGTGAAAGACAGAACTTACTTGCAACAAGGTTTTTAACGAAATTATACTCTTTAGGATAAATTTTCGCAAAGTACCTAATCTAAATTATAATTAAAATATATCTTAGACTAATCAGTTACTAATTAGGTATTGTAATTCTATCCTAATAATATTTTGTCTAAGCCGTTAATGAATTTACTTGACTTGATTTCTTAATCAATTATTATGATTAATTCTGTTACGATTTTAAAGGTGTTAATTATTAAATGAATATGTTTCACGTTTCTCCCCGGTGTACCTACCATTTGTAAAAATAAGTATATCAAAGATAACAGGTTCAAATTTAGCATCTAAATCAAAAATAATTTTTAAAATCTGTATTAGGAAAATTTCTGTGTACATAGAAAATAAATACACACAGCCGAACGGAAAATCTCCTCCTTTTTCGAAGTCGGTTAAAAATTAATTAGGTTTGCTTTTTAAAATTTCAAACTGTTTCTGACTTAATAAACTGACTTTCACCCTTCTAGAAGAGAGGGGTGTTATTAAAAAATTGAAAGTCACTTTTCCAACATCAAAGAGCAGAATTAATGGGCGCAGCCTATGTCGACTGCAGTTTGCAGTGTTATAAGTTTATTGATCTGTGGTTATAACGCAGATGGATAATATATTTAGGATTGTATTATTCCATAAAACTACGTAATCCGACGTAATTATTGAAATTATTGTTTATATGTAACGTATTTTGTGTACATTGCTTCCTGGTTTCGGTTTGTCTGTTTCAAAACTGAAAACCAGTGACCGTCTTACTTGAAAAGGCTTAGTATGATTATTTTTATGCTGTGCTGTAATATCGAAATGTCAAGGCCTCGAGCCACTGATGACGTATTTTATTAGACGCCTAGCTTCTGTCCGCATGTTCGACGCTAATATATGACATTAGTACTACCTATATTCTATATTATTTAAGATATTGAGTATTAATAAACTAGGTTATATATGTTACTCAAGACTATTAAACATTACCTACCGTGCTAAAAATTCATGAAAATCAGTCCAGTACGTTTTACGAGATTAACAAATAACATAGTCTCTTTTACAGTTTTATTGTACGAATACATAAAATTATTATATTTTTTTTAACGATGAACCATTATTAAACCTGTGTCTCTTTTGTACTATCATATGTTCTATTTGGATTCACCAAGATCAAAAGCTCTACAATTATATCGTTTGTTCGCAAATTTCCAATCTCCGTTTAGATTTATTTAAGTAAAATAAAATTACTTATACACCCACGTCCCACCTGGTTATCTCTGACACACGCTACACAATATTCCCTTGACACGAGCTCAATAATAACCCTTTATCATCCTTCTGCTCATCTGATTCGCGAGGGTGGCTTCCATCGGCTTCGCAAAATATGGTCTTTACGTCTCTCAAAATAAAGCTAACGAAGCCAACAAAATTTCACGTAAAAAGTATTGAAGCAGCAATGTTTGCGATACATTGTTATTTTCGTCCTATTGTTTGCTTTTCTATCGGTCGCGATTTCGTGATCATATTTGAGTTCGTCAGATATTCCAACAATAGCAGGAAAAAGATCGGTTATTTTCTGCAAACAGGCGTCGGCTTTTGTCGTACTTTTTTGTGATTAAATTCGCAGGTCTCCCGATCGTACCAGGAGCTTTTTAAGCTTTGTGTTTTCGTGCGACCAATTTTAAATTCCGAATCTCATTCATTCGAGAATAGTCAATAAAAGAACAAAGACACTGAATTGATGTATACATTCCATTTCTCTTTAATCAGCCCTCTCACAAAAAATGCGAGCAATTTTTTTTGGAATTTTCTCGGACCTTCGTTATTTCAGTAAACATGATTTAGTATTTACTTGACACATCATCCCATCGCATATTAGAGACATATAAACAAAGAAATCATAATTTCAAGAATAGAAATATTCCCCGTCCTAAATTCTTGTGCTCGATTGATAAGAAGTTCATAAAATATAAAACTTTGTTTGGAATTTCCATAAGTCTAAAAATATTAAAAATCCCACCTTTCTTTATACCATACCTTTCTATAATGTTAACTTTCTATAAACCTACATTTATAAACTAATGCAGAATGAGTGTGTTCCTCCTCTGTTGTAATTCTTAAATTTTATTATAGGTTAACCTTTACCGACGCAATAATTATTGAAGATTAAATATAAACATAGCGCCTTTTAAATATACGAAGCTTACATGGTTTCATGAAGTTTCTCCGCATTCTCTGCTTCATTAATCTTAATTATCATCAAAAGGAAGGATCAAATTTAATTTGCATTAGAATAAGATATGATTTGGAGGATGTTGTAAGGAAATGTACTATTATTATATTAGATATTAAATTCTTCAAGAACACATCAGTATTAGCCTATATTAAATTATCAATTGATTGAGTTTTAAATGTTTCATGTATTAAACTGTTAATTAGAAATAAGAATATTTGTCTATGTAAAGAAGACGTAATATTCTACACATATAAAGCATTTTATTCCCAAGGTAATGTCATTATTATGCAAAGCACACGTTTTGTAACATGAAAGAAATGTGCCCTAACATAGAACCCTGAGACACTCCCTTAAATGTTCCCAAAACTACTTCCAAGACTTGTACAAAGAGAAAAATTGCTAATAATCACATTATAAAGCCCATCATAAAACACTTAACGTCCACCGGGAGCTGGAAGCCGTGCTTTCAAATTAAACCTGACATGATAATAACATGAATTGATTCACAATTATTATGCTACCAAACAATGTTATTCATCCCTTTTAATATTTCATAAACTAGTTTTGCTGGAAGGGTGCATTTTGTGGGGCGGGGCTAATGTATACCCACCCTATGGCGTTCCTTTTAAGAGTATCAGAATCACGTGTGCAGCATACGGCTCATATTATGGGGTATTCATACCTAATTAATGGGCTCTATTGTAGAAGCACAAGAGATCTTGATAGTTGCTAATTCGTGACTTGATATTAAGGCTACATATTATAAGGCTTCGTGTTTTGTAAGTGTCAAAACAGTATTAGCTCTAATTCATAAATGGAATAATCTATAAAAGTAAACATTTAGACTAAAGTAACTTAAAAAGATTCGGTTTTCCGGTTCAACGCTGTTTAATTTCTATTACATTTTGTCTTTCATAACTTCACTGTGAAAATTTAATTTTGTTCAAATGAAATGGATAATGAAGTTATATAGATTTTAAAAATATGTCATTTAAAAAAATATGTATTCAAGTTTTATATTAATAAAAAAAATATAAATACTTTCATTTCAGAATGACAAAACATTTATTTTAATAATCGCATCATAACGTTATTACGATGGAGTAAAATCTCTATACGCAGCTATAAAAAGTAACCAAATTGGATTTAATGAGATAGATATTGGGGATGTTAGCGTCCCATACAAAATTATTCATAGCTACTAAAATGCTCCATTCATAAGAATACAGTTTTTTTTCAACTAGCTCTGGGGTTGACGGCTCGCCGACAAAAGGGTGGGATGGGCCACATAATTGCCAAAACGCTTCGAGTGAGGCCTATTGTGTTTATTTACAATGGGGTGCACTAAGTGGGGGTAGTTTTTGTAATTGTTACTTTAGGAGATCGCACCCTTCGTAATCAGTTGCACAGCAAACCTCGAACGCGACATACACGCAACAAGATGTCCCGATCGTTCTTAGTCGACACGTTAATAAGTGATACGAAAGACAGTAAAAAAACAGATATGCCAAGTGATCCGTTAAACGCGTATTCGAATTTAATGAATCATCATCTCGACCCGCGTCCGAAGTTTCTACCGTATCCCTATCCGAATAATTTAAACAATCTGCTCACTCTTGGGCTTCAGCAGCAACAGAGAACGCCCGACCTGTTCAGACCGTTCCTAGAACACCTAAGTTTCCGATACCCGTTGATAAATCAGCTGCCACGTCAGGACTTCTACGAGCCAGTTCAAAGTGAATCCACACCCTTTAGTTACATGAAGAACGAAGATCAAGAGCCAGTGAATTTTGTGAACAGAAGAAAAAAGTCGGTTTCTCCATACTTGCATCATCCTTACAAATCAACTGCGATTTCTCCTTCAAAAAGTCAAGGTCAACGCTCACCATCGTTGTCGAGCGAAAGTAGAAATGGAACACCAAGTCCACCGCTTGGCCATCCCGAAGAACTACTTCCAGGATATTCTAAGGATCTTAAGCGAATGCCTCTTAAGGAAGACTCTAGTAAACGCATCAGAACCGCTTTTACCGGCACTCAACTCTTGGAGTTGGAGAGAGAATTTTCCATGAACATGTACTTGTCGAGGCTAAGGCGGATCGAAATAGCTTCGAGGCTGAAGCTTTCGGAAAAGCAAGTAAAGATATGGTTTCAGAACCGTCGCGTCAAGTTGAAGAAGGAGGAAAACCCAACAACATCGACGGACGGAAGAACTAAAAAGTGTTGTTGTACTAAGGCGTCTTGCAATAAAAATACATCAGAATCATCCTGTGAAAATGATCAAGAACAAATAGATGTTGTCAGTGATAACGACACCAGTTACGAAGCACAAAACTTATCACGCTACTCTTGACTTCTAGAAGTTTTATTAAAAGGGTAAAAACACTCAACTATCTAATAAATTCAAGCACAACAAAGATTACGTAAAAGTAAATTTTCTTATGATTGAATTCGCTTGAAATGTTCATTTAAATTAGTTTTTGTGGGTCTACTAAGCGTCTTTGATTAGGACGACTTTTTTAATATTAGCTTGAAATGGCATTGAAAAAACTAAATTTCTTTTAAATTGTAAACAAGACAAAGATGAAGAAGTCTCTCTAGAGCAATTAAATTTCGAGAATTGTATTTTTTTATAAACTGCATAAATACATTTTATTATTAAGATTGTAAATAATATTTATAAACTAAATTAGCGAATAAGGTTTGGTGATATGAATCGAAAGTATATTTTCCTACAGATTTAATGCTTGTTAGTTATAATAAATTTTATGAATCCCAATTTTGTTTGTCTAATTTTTCTTATCCTTTTGGTATGCAATAAGTTCACCCTCGCAATGTTGTAGGTGGGTCGTCAAATGAATTGTCATTGGTGTTTTTATTAAGGGACAAAGAATTTGAAGTGCTCAATGGAATTTTGGGGTGTCTCCTTATAACATATCTTTTGACAATCAAATTAAGCTGCGAAGCGCAAAAGTATTCGGAATATTTTTATGATAGTGAATTAAAAATTTAATATAAATACGTTTTAATTTCCCACCTACTCTTTTTAAAACAAATAGAATTCTTATAAGAATATTGAAGTAGTAGTCACGATATATCTGAGTCACAGCTGTTTTTATAGATGTTTATTACTGAAGACTGAAAATTAGTTTAGATTTACATTTTTAGAGGATTTAAATTGGGGATGAAAGTAAATATAAGTCAAAAATACAATCAGAGTCGTGTAACGTGTAGTCCACACGGGCAAAGCCGTGGGCGGAAATATAGTATTATTATACAATCAGGTTACCCCAACCATAATCTTTTAGAAAACTATGATTATTAAGGAATGTTTTCAACATAAGAATGATTTTAATTTGTCATTTCAAAAATATTCCGGTTTAATTTTCTATACATATAATAAAACTGTAACATAGAGATGGCCTGTTAATTTGTGCGCCAGCGACGTGCAATCTACTGAATATACTACTGGATATATCAAAATCGTGATAATAGTTTACTCTCGAGTCCTTCGAGCAACATTGTAATTTTTTATATCGATATCAACATTTGAAAAATATCTGATATTGGGGGCGGCATATATTGGTGTTCATTATATTTTTACGTCCCGTTCCAAGCCGTAGGCAGAAGCTAGTTCATAATAATAGTCTAATCGGACTATGGCCTGAACATTGCAACTTATAATTCTTTAAAGATATTCTAGCCCAATAATATTGGTTTAGTACCTACCTACTTATTACAAAAACATCATCGAGAACCTACGTGATCTAAATTCGATCTTAAAGTTTAACGAAGAAAGTTCATATTCTATTGTATTATTTTTTTTTCATTTTCCATTATTCCTTCGGAGCGAGAAAATCAAATTTAGAACACAAAATTTGGCACCTAACAGTATAATAGTGTATAAAAATAAATCCTTTACACATATAGTACCTACTGTATTTGCAAAAGTGATAACCTCACTGTCATATCCCCCGGCGGGGGCATTCCCGTCCTAGATATTTATCACTATATCCGGTACGGAGTGACATAGCATAGACCTGGTAAAAGTAACAAAGATTTCAGATATAGTTATATATTTTTATATTTGTGGAAATATAGTAATAAACCAGCAGGCACTCCTTTAGTACAAGGTTTGCAAGTTTTCGACGGCTCGATCGTTTTTCACCAGAACAAGAATAGTTTAATCTCTACCCTTGAAATGAGTGTGTTTGAATGAATTTTATTTTCAATATGTGGTAGAACCTACTGGTTCCATCACACATTGACATTCCTACCACCAACTCACATAGAGTTGACTAGCCAGCGACCACCTTCAGGCCTGAATCTACCGTCAAAAGCGACTTATGGTTGTCCAGTAGTGCGCCTGAGAGCCAGAGTCCTTCTTATTTATATATTTATTTTAAAATTTATGAACATCCAATAGAATATGAGAATAAATATGATAGTTTTGGCATGTAAAACCTCTTTTTTGCTTCTTCCCAACCTTCCCGTGCTTTTTATCCTATCTCATCCCATTTCCCTTAAAAGATTCAAAGGCGTAACATTCGTCGCTTGACCTCTGGTTTTGCAAATGTTCAAACGCACCAATTCCTACTTACCATCGTATATCTCGCCTGCTCCCTCGTTTACCCTTGTACATAAAAAAACCACGTAGGCTAAACTACTGGTGCTAGCTTAGCTAAATAATAGCGACAAACGAATCTGACGATATGTTTTCGAAATTAATACGTACTTATAGCAATTTTAGAAACGACTTCAAGAGGAATTGACTAAGCCGCGCTGTGTTTTTCTCTCCAATTATCGTAATAGGACGCAACGTTAAGCCCCTTAAATCTCTCCCACGAGTTAATGTTTGCGAACGACCATCATCCATCGAAAATCAAATAACGTAATTATTTGCCAAAATCATTTATTATCTGTAGACGCGCTGCCGCGTGCACTTATACAACCCCTGCATATATCGAATAATTCAATGTGAACCTTGTGTAAACGCAATAAACCTTAATTTTGAATGGTCGCCCATGACGAAAATTCAAATCGAATGGTACGTATTCTAGAACTCACCCGCGTGAAGCTCGATTCTACCACATTTATTATTGCAGTCGACAAATTTACTTTGCGACTCTATTACAAAGCAATAAAGTCTTATTTTGTATACGTACAACTTCGCAAGTAGTAAGCTCGAATGTGAATCCATAGAACGCCACGCGGCTGATCATTGGTATCTATTTGAACTCGGAAACAATTTTGAATGTGGAATTTGTTTTTGATCAGTGCGTTCTTCTTTACGTTCGAGCTGTCATTAAGTGTGTTCTCATTGTTGTTCTGATTTATTTGCTAAAGCGATTTTTCGGTCAGCAGTCGGCTTCGAGTGGGGTGGGAACGATTTATTTGTTGATAATTTGGGAAATACATATAAGCTTATTTAATTTATAATAGCTAGTGTCAAATACTTACATTAATTTATTACGCAGCCCAGTGATATAAATTAGATATAAAAATCTACAAAGTCACATTCTAGTTAATACGCAGGAGAGGGCTTTAATCTTAAATACATCTGTGATTTTGAGGGTTCCGTATCTAAAAGGGAGCCAAAGGAACTCTATTCCTGAGGTTACGTACACTTAGAATTTTCACAAAGGATGTACGTCACGTATGTACTATTGTGGCCGCTATAACAACAAATTTGTGTATAAGCCAAACGAAGAGGCAGTCGAGATAACTGATGGTAAGTAAAATCACAGCCGGCTATGAACATTTGCTTCACCAGAAGAGTCGCCAATATTAAGGGAAAAGGGAATCTTGAATCCTGCGCCTGAGAGCCTCAGGCCTAGGAGAATTAGTGGAGCACGACAAGTCGCTATTGACTTTATAAAATGGAATGTAGAAAACAATAATTATTAATTATGTATTCTTATTAGAAATTTATTATCACATTATTTATTAAGAAGAAATAAAATGATAAAAGTGTGCTTGAAAAATATTGTTTTCATTTTAATAGTTCATAATATTCATGAACTATTTTATTGTGAAATTAAATTTATATTAAATACCTGCTAGACGTATTTACGAAGGGCTTTAAAAACTAATTTAATTTAACTTCGAAAGTTTAAATATTTTTCACAAATGACAATACAATAGGTAGGTACCTAATAGCTAAATTAAAAAAGTAAAATGATTTAACAGATACATTACTAATGAGGTTCAAAAAGCACAATCATCATCTAAACACATGTAAATTCTAATTACAAAATTATGTTAATTTCAGAACTGAAACGGCATTACCAATCACAATAACAATGTATTCCACATACACTCTTGTTACGCTTCCTCTAATTATTTTATACAACCAACAATAGAGAACCAACTTACCAACAGATTCAAATTGTTTCAAAACGAAT
The DNA here is from genome assembly GCA_018250315.1 of Hyalothyrus neleus pemphigargyra. Classification (NCBI taxonomy): domain Eukaryota; kingdom Metazoa; phylum Arthropoda; class Insecta; order Lepidoptera; family Hesperiidae; genus Hyalothyrus; species Hyalothyrus neleus. The sequence goes on along the minus strand of DWNK01000112.1, from coordinate 4,297 downwards.
ATCGACTTTATTACGATAGCAATAAGAACGATCTCTTACGATTTATTGAATTCGCAAATAAGTGCGCTCGCAATATATCCCGCATCACGGTGACAACCGTATGTTTTGTCACTGGTAATAGGTCACGGATTTCAAAACTTATGTTCTCTGAAATACGAATACACAATTTAAACTCAACTTTATTCTTACGACATAAAGTTTTTTGTTTAATGTTATTCTTTTTATTACATACGTCCTTTTGTGTTACAATGACATTTTTATTAGTTCAATCGCCAATGAATTTTCAACCTTTTGTAATTAGAATAGGTTTGAAATATCTTTGTCGTTTTCTATGTAGTTTGGTCATATTAAGTGCAAGTTAGTGTCCAGATGGGGTTTACAGTACAATGCAATATCATTTGGTTGCGGAACGAATGGATCGGATTTGATCCTTGATAAATGGAAATTTAAATTTGTTTCAGAGTGTTTAAGTTTTAATACAGATTCGATTCGCTTCAGCTGTGAAATGTGACGTTTGTTGGTACAATAGACTTTATATTATCTGTGCAGTTGATTTTAGTGACGAGTACTATTCTCGTTGTTGGTTACGGATTGTTTTTGGGTATAAGCGTAACTCGGAGGCAGTGGCTTCCTGATGGTAAGTTGTACCATAATAATGTAAGTTGAACCGCCGCATATAGATATTTACAACACTAGAGAAGTCCAAAATACTACGATGCCTCGAAAAAGAGTTTTCTTCGCGGCTTTTGATGATCGCCACATGTCATAGCTCCTGGAAGATTAATCTCATTGCATTTTAATAGACTACAAATAGAACAACAGTCCTAATATTTGCTTTAATATAACCGGTTTACCAATTTCAAACCAGATCTCAACAGTGCGTATATGCATATTATGAGCCTAACGAAGACGCAAGTGGGCTACCTAATGAGTAGTCACCGCCGTCTATAGACATTCACAATACGCTAGCCATAGCCTTTTGCGCATTTTTAAACTCTTCTGGCTCCGAGAATACCTCAGAAGGAAGCGCATACCAACTCTTGCAGATGTATAAGGTCTAGTTTATTGACGTTCGAAAAGAATTCTTAATGAATCTACTTAGAATAAATAATTTTTAATTTGAATTTAGCAATCTGTACTTTGACAGAGTTGTAAACTATGGCCTAATGCTTTATTTACAGAAGAATACAGTAAGTAGATGGCAAGTGTTATTTACTAGTTAATATGTTAAATATAGGTTAATTATTTAGGACCATTATAGTCTCAAACCCTCCTCCCAAGATACATTATGAGTGACGAGGACAAAGCAATGAAAAAGAAATGCCGTTCAATATTTCGAGCGACGGCTATAAAACCTTGCAAAGAATAAGACTGATAATTACGCGAGAATCCACGTAACACTAAACGGGAGCCATATTTGAAAAAAATATAGATTTGGTTTTTTATAAGTTGGTAGTAGTAATTCGAAACTTAAATTTTATTTATAAAGGCGGATTATGAGACTTATTATTGATCGTAATTATTAAATACACATTTAAATCGTCTTTTAGCAATTTAAATTGTTGTTCAATTCAAAAAGGTATTTTTTTTAATATATTAGGTAATCTTAAATATGAAAAATGTCTGTCAAAACCCTGTTTCTGAGGAAAAAATATTATTAAATATTTAGGTCTAGTCCCCTACATATTATTAGTGTATTATTGCAGCTGTGAAAAAAATGAACCTTCTAATGGAAATCAACGCAATCGAAAGATGCCAATACATTTATGCCGCATATTTCACACAAGGATTTTTTTAATTAGCAAGGAATTCGAAACCAAAAGCATAATTATTTTACTTGATCTAGCGCCATAAACTCTTCCAAGAAGTTATGTTTTTTTATATGTAAGTCATTCGAATAGGCAGGCGTAACACCTGATGGTAATTAGTCACTGCCGCCTTTGAACATTTGCAATGCCATATGAGTCGCCAATGCCCGCCGGCTCTAAAGGAAAAGGGATGGGATGGGATGGAAAGGATAGGAACGGTGGGACTTTGGCTCTCAGCCGCACTACCATAACACAACAAGTGGCTATTGACGGTAGACTCCGGCTTGAGGGTGGTCGCTAGCACATGATGTGACCAGAAAATATCTTATAGCAAAAGTAAATGAATAAAATCCTGTAAACATATTTTTTTTCCCTCAGTGCGCGTGTCTAACTCGAACTTGGCTGCTTTCTATAATTCATATCCAACATGAAAAAGTAAAAAAATATATTTTTTCCTTTTTTGTAGTTCACTTGGAGATCACAAGCCGTAAACCAAATAAAACAGATAACGCCAATTCGCGGGTCCGACCGACCCTTTATGTTTTATTTATGGGCCGAAATTAAATGAAATCATTTGTAGGGTTCAATTGGGCACACGATTGCCTGTTTTTTATTGCCCGGGCTTTGAATTGTGATGACACAATTACATGAATTCAGGATGTTACAACGTGAAATGAAAGTGGATTTTTCTTTGTCTGTCTTTGTCTACTTTATAACTGTAGTATTTTGTATTTAATAGCTGGTGGTAAGTACCCATCGTTTGAGCTGACTGGTTAGCGACCACCCTCAGGCTGGAGTGTACCGTCAATAGCGATTTGTCGTGCTCCTCCGGTAGTGCGCCTGAGAGGCAGAATCCCTCTTCCCACCTTTCCCATTCTATTGCGGTGTCTCTGACCGCGCGTCTTCGGGGCCGTTTGGTCCTCAAAGCGTTGCAGCTTCCTGTGAGCTCTGCGACACGAGACCCGAACGTTGTACCGATTATGTCCACGTTAATCGGTACAACGTTCGGGTATTGCATGCATCGTAAATTCCATCTGTCCTTTCAAGTTTCAAGTCGCTAATGCTCCCTGCATTGGCGACTTCTTTGGCGTTGCAAATGTTCACACGCAGCAGTGACTGCTTACCATCAGGTAGTCCGCCTGCCTCTTCGCTCGGCTTAATCATAAAAAAAAGTATTCTGATTCTGATGTCTTTTTTTGAAAACTTCTTGAAGAGCGATGAAACCATAAAATAGTTTTTTGAACTCCGTTTTCTTGTCTAACTTTTATAGCATATCTTGTTAACACATAACATACAAACACGACTGCGAAATTTCGTTGGAATTGAAGCCGTCGAGATAATAAAACGATCTGAAAATTTGATATTTGAAAATGGTGCTTCTTAATTTCACCGTCAAGATAATGAAAAGGGAAAAAAAATGTGCCTTAAGGTTTCATAGTTTTTAAACACAATATTGATAACGTGGAGTTAAAAATCGAATGACCACCCCATTTTTTGTTCTCCTAATCGAAATCCTCCCCTATCGTAAACATTTCCCATCTTTGGTGTTATTTTACGCGACATTGGCGCTCGATCAATTTGTGGATACACCTGGTCGAACCTAATTTAACCGACTTTTATAACAAATAAACCATTAAAAGGCAACATTATAAAATAATAAGTTTTTTATAATATGCTTTGTGAATGCTACTCCCAGATATGCACCGTTAGTTTTAGTCATAATACCCACGCATTTTTTGTTTATTAACCAATCGAAGATCCAGGTGAACCAGATAGGATGGGAAGGGTTGTAAAGGTACTTTGGCTCTCAGGCGAATTACCGGAACATTACAAGTCGCTATTGACTGGCCATTTAAGTAGCACGATGTATATCACACGATTAGTTGTAAGAACATATTTATTACTCCATAATATTTATATAGTAATGACAGCAATTTTCTATAACAAAACAATAATATTAATCAAAAATTGCCTATAGGTATACTTTTTCAGTACATTACATACCTAACAATCACGTTATTCAGACTTTTGAATTCGGTAAGAAAAAAATAGAGTCTAGATTTTCCAGTTTAAAAAGAATTTAGCCGAGAGCCTTCAAGAATTGAAAAGCTCATTCCAGATCTGAGCCATAGAAAGTTGTATTACACAAGGCATGAATGGGAAGCGCTTGAAATAAATAGTACAATGGACATTCGTGTTCTACAATAGTACAAGTGTCATAGCGAATCGTTTTGTAAAGAGTTTCATTCATTGGCTTCTTATATCAATGGCTCTTCTACTACTTCTAATAGGTTTTTGCACGGTGAGTTTAGGTACACCATATCTTGGTAACAAAAATCGGGACGATACGAATAAGAAATATTTTGCTTAATTTTCATAATGAATCAGACATTTAATCTGTTTTTCCCTATCTTACCTCCCCAACCGCTGATCACGAATTAATTTTTCACTCATTGTCATATTTTACTTAAACGAATCTGATGTTTAAT
>DWNK01000111.1:0-14905 GCA_018250315.1 Hyalothyrus neleus pemphigargyra | reverse complement strand
GGCTAGTGACTACCCTTGGAGTCTACCGTTAATAACGTCTTGTCGTGTTTCGGTAATGCACCTGAGAGCCAGATTCTCTTTCCCACCCTTCCTATATTATTGTGCTGCCTCTATCGGCGTATGTCGGGGCCTTTGGATCCTTAAAGCATTGCAGCATCCTCAGTGCTCGACGAGCGACGTGGACATGCTTCTTAAATCCCATCTTTCCCTTCAGAGCCGGTGTGGTCTTGGTGACTTATGTCGTTAGACTTATACATAAAAAATGCCTACGGTATATCAAATTGTTAATCAATTTTACTCTTTATATTACACTTTTCCTGAACGGTACAATAAATAACAATAATAATATACCTAAGCAACAAACAAAATTGTCTGTCTGGTTCTTTTACAAGATCCTCGCACTGCTAACTTATCCTGACAGGATGACGGACGACGTAGCTCCGACTTAATTCAGAACCTGAAATGTGTGACGTCACAGAACGTATCCTTTATCTTGCACAGTCTTTATACAGAACAATACGGAATAAGGACAAAAACAACATGAAAATAAACATTTGTGGATCTTTTCAATTTTCAAGTCACACTGTCAGGCGTTATGCTCACTTTTTAGGGTTCCGTACCCAAAAGGTACCAACGGAACCCTATTACTTAGGCTTGTCCGTCCGTCCGTCTGTCAGAGGGCTCTATCTTACGAACCATAAACCTTAAAACTTTCACAGAATATGTATGTGCGTGGAGTGATAATGTTTTGGGAAAATTATTTTCTTATTTTGTACGAAATACAAAAACGTTCATAAAACTTTAGTTAATCTAGAAATACTTGAATATTTTTTCAAAATATCATAACCCCTCCTGTAAGGAACCGCCGAAATAAAGAATCCTACAAAACCAAATAAAATAAACCTGAAACTTTGCTCAACATTAGTAAGCCGTTTGCACTTACTAATCCGCAGCCCGACATAGGTACTAATGTACGCGGAATAAGTAATGAGCGTACACCTTGGCTTCTCTTACACCGAATAGTATAAATTGCCAAATACGTTTCTGTGGATTTATTCTTCTCCTTTAAAAGCCCCGTAGTAGGACAGTAATGAGTTCTGGATAGCCACCGTCGCCGCCACCGCCATATGCGTCCAGTAATATTAATATTTGTTCGATTAAGTGTAAGAAAAAAATCTATCCAAAAACTTTTATAGTCCTAATGAATCAAGAGAGATTTATATATACTTTCACATTGCTGTGACAAAACCGCATCAGATTTAGCGGCCACAACTAAATAACGAATTCCTCCCCCTAATTCCGTTCGGTTTGAGTTATACAAAATGTTATTACAATGGAGTGTGGCTCCATTAGAAAATTAGCAGCGCTTTAATCTTTTGAAATCCTAATGAATTTAACAGATTTATTTTCTTTAATTTTCTTTATGCCATTCTTCAAAAGCTACACTAAAAGAGCTCTACTTCTAGGCTGACGATGCATTGGCTCCATAAGCGCGGAGACTATTTATTAAGCAGCCCACCTGCTTGGCTAGTTTTAATGCTTTAAAGGACAACAAAATGGCATTGGATCATAAATGCATGGCTGCACAAATCCTTACACATCGGTGTGAAAACCGGATCAGGCTTAGCGGCCGCAACTGAATAACGTATAGCGTGTATTCCGCTGTTTCCGTACGCTTTGAGTGATATAAATATTTGTACGATGGAGTGCGGCTCCGCTAGAAAAATGCCTGCGCCTTGATCTCTTGTAATCCTAATGGATTCAACAGATTTATTTATTTATTTGCTCACGACTTCAGCGAAACTGGTTTTACTGTTTTTGTTTTTTGCGTTTCGAAATCTTTACGTTTTGAATAGATTTGAATTCATTATACATTTATTTTGCAAAATCTCGTATGAATATCCTGCTTCGTCTTCAGTCGTTAATTCGTTTTTAAATCAACTTGATTTGATTTGATAAAATCCAATGACAATTATTTTAAAAAATTTGTTTAGGTATCGTTTAACGGATAAGGAAAAAAACACGGATACAAAGTTTTACATCATGTACACCAAAGATTTCAATCGATGTACACGTGATAGTAGGATGCAAGTAATTAAATCGACACTCTGTATATTATTTTGAGGTGTGAACCTCACTTAAGATGGGTGAAAATGATTATTTAAATCTTATCTTCTGACATACTTTTGGCTTCTTTACATTATGAATGAAACTGCGATCGACTTCAGATAAACCACCCTTACTCTTAGTACCCTTAGTACAAGGTTGCTCGTTTTCGACTACTCGATGGACTCTTTGATTCATCACGTTCATCGAGCCGATAGCTCGCACAACCAATAAAATAGGCGGAATCGCGAGTCGATACGAAATAGCGTATCGAGCATTTGTTGATTGCAACAGAAACTAAGGGTACTGTTCTAGATGAAGTTACTAAGCATGATGTTCACGCAGGTCACTGCGTTAGGTGGACTGCATGCTCAATATCGTAAGAATTAAAAACAGAACTGATATTAAGTACTTCTTTCTGAACAAAGCGTCTGGTTCATTGAACTTTGAAGACATCCTCACACGCCACGACGTCAAACACGTCTTTTCCTCATTTCCCAACGCAGACATCCTGTGTAATTAAAAAAGCAACGTTCTCTTTTCTTTCTCAGAAAATGCCCTATTCTGTCTTTGTGAAAGGACTGACATGTGACCTACTACTGTTTCCTCGTTTAGAGCTTAGATGGCTTTTAACTTTTTTTTAAGATACGCGGGTGAGTTTCTTGCCGAATCTTTTCCGTTGAGGACGCGTTTGTATATGACCAAAAATGTAAAAATGTCATTTGTGAGCGCCACGGTTGGTCGAAAATTAAGTAATATGCTGATTGGATCGTGTGAGCGTCTAGCCGAAGTCAACCGTTAATAGCGACTTGTCGTGTTTCATTAGTGCGGCTGAGAACAAGATTCCTTGTTCCCTCTACGCATCCTATTTTTTATATTTAAGCCTAGCGAAGAAACAGGCGGGCTAACTGATGGTAATTAGTAACCGCCACGTATGGATATTTGCAACACCAAAGGAGTCGTTAATGCTCGCCGGCTTTGCAGGGAAAGATAGAATTTACGATGCCCTTACAAATTTGCTCGTGTCGTCGAGCTCACAGGAAGCAGCAACGCCTTGAGAACCCACAGGCCTCGAGGACACGTCGATAGTGGCACCTTCACCTTTGGCGCACTACCGGAACACAAATCGCTATTGACGGCAGACTCCGGCTTGAGGGTGGTCGCTAGCTAGTCAGCTCACACGATGGGAGCTTGCCACCAGCTTATGGTAGTACAAGACGGGTAAAAGAATGTATAATTTAGTTTATAAGTCGCTTAGCTGAAAGTCCCATTAACCACAAATAAAGGTCCAACATGTCATTTAAAATGGCAGCTGAACTTTGAATAGAGCAGAAAGTTAAGCGGTGCCAATTATCCTAGCTTTGTGCTGCGTAGAACTTGCGGGTTGGCAATTTATGCACTGCAAGAATTAATAGTCCGTGAGCCAGATAGTATATTCTGTCAGTCATTACCTCTCAAGCGATAACTCGTGAAATGCGTCAGATAGTTGTATTATGAAGCATGGTGAACGTCAGCTGCCGCGACTTTTAAGCGGCAGCCTCCCGATCATTTACTGCATCAGCTGACGACCTTTCCATCAACGTAGAGCCAGCTGACGTTTTTTTATTTAAAATAGCATGTAAACTATCACTAACAAATTTTCAAGTGAGAGGAAATCACTGAACAAAAAATTGTTGAGCATGTTCGAGTGACCGGCCGACGTACAATTCACCACGGTACGGCCAGCTGATTTTAATTTTGTCTTCAAATATTTAATTACATTAACTATGATTAAACACATTTTCACTAAGGAGGAAATGAATGAAAATATTTTAAAAGGCGCGGCAGCTGGCGTTCACCATGCTTCATAATACAACTATCTGAAGCATTTGACGAGTTATCGCTTGAATGGAAATTACTGACAAAATATACGATTTGGCTTATGGACCATTATATTGAATACCATAGTGCTCGCGATTATTATTATTATTCCATGATAAATAAAATGGGTAATATTTTTTGACCTCTGCATAAGTTAGTATGATTTTAAATCACTGTTGTTTCGCAGAAAAACTTACAACAGCAATTTTAAATGCTTGACACGATGGATTGTACTTTGAGAATCCGTCGATTGCGAAAGCTATTCTCGATTTAACGAACCTGAATATTCAATCGATACGCATTTGATTAAAGTAATATTGTTAGTCCGATGCCAACTTGCATTGCATGTGATAATGTGAAGTGATAATGACTTTGCAATTCAATTTGCACGTTACGAACGCAAATGAAAATATTGTTCTGTAGCAAGTGTTACATCCATTTTAGTCGAAGTGCTTCTTTTGTTCCTTTAAAGCGACGTTCTTATCCTTCAAAGCGGATTGCGTGCTCCGTTGCTCGGCAGTAGGATTAGATAAGATGGATACATAGTGGCGGACTCTGCTATAGATTCCTCTACAAACGATTGTAATCCAGGAGTAAGAATAGCTGTCTGCTGTATGGTGACGTCAGAGAAGAATACAATTCACCGACCCCTCTTCTTGAGAATATCGTACTGGGGGATTATAACATAGCTGAGAGCGGATTCCACAGTATATTTACAAAGGTGTTTGAAATATACCAGCCGCAATTGGTCAGCGGTCAAAAGAACAGTCTACGTTCCTTTTACAATATTTTCTTTACTTGAAAGGAAAATTCCACTTCGTTACTCGTGGAACTGTTTATCAACGTGGAAAGGAAATTTATAAGTACACGTATAATATTTATTTTGATCAATACGTGTATTTAGACTCTTTTTACATTGTTTTCTTCACTTGAACGGAAAAATCAATTTCGATACTTGTGGAACCGCTTATCTATGCGGAAAGAATATTTATAATTATACGTACATATAATATTTATTGTATTAGTCTTGAAGGCTAATTGGAGAGTCTCCAATGTCTGTCGGTAATTAAGATTTGTTCCGAAAGTTAAATATCGATTGCCTGATAGAGCGCGTAAACTTTAGCTGAGATTCATGTAATTCTCGATGGCGTATTAAATCTATATCTATAATATTTCAGATCTGTTTGCGTTTTGGAGTCAGTAGAAATATTTATATTGCAACTAGCACAATAAACGATGCGACAATCTGGATTGCAACAAAACTGAAGAACCGCCCCATCGACTTTTTTGCGTTGCCCATTGCTATCTTTAGTAAAGCTTAACTCGTAACAAGTAAAATGTTCTCATTATTTATAAATCGACTCGATTCAGTTATCGGCTTCGGTTATGCTACCTGAAACGATAATTTAGGTACTGGGTTGAATTTTCGGTTAATAGTAGCATTACGGTAAAAAAAAAAACAGATATCTTAAACCGTAATAGTAGCGTTAATTTCAATTACCAGAGGCATATGGGCCTGATTTGTAAATTCCTCATAGATTCAGATTTTTTTCACTACGTTAGATCTACATAGAAAAGAGACAGTACGTTTTTCAAACTCCGATAAATACATGTTAATACATGTAAACGGGTAATTAGTACTATTTGTACTACATTTTTCCTAGTTCATATTTTTATAAATTTCCTATTAAAATTGACTAATAAACCAATTATTATCGAAGTATACATGTTATTCTTCAAATAGATTACAATATTTTATCGATGAATAAAGAATGAAGTATTTTTTGTGTATAATATACACCTTATGGATTGTTTACAACCGGGCTTGACAACAAAGTTTAACCGAAATATCGATATCTATACTTTGTATTATAATGAATGTATAATATATATTTCCATATAATTCCATGTTGTTGTAAAATGTCTGGGTATGTATTATAATATGATAGTTTAATAAAATAAATAAACTAACAAATACCTATTTCCCTTCAGATTCACAAAAAAATTCTTTGTTAAAATAATCATGGATACGTATAATAGATACAGTACATGGGATCCAAGTAATTATTTTAATGTCTGCAATAAACATTATGCATCGAAATATTTTATACAAAGAAATTATCGGCGTCTGTTAATGAAAGATTTTATACCCAATTTATTTGTTCTGGCAAGTAAGAAATACGGTGGAATATTGGAAAAGCAGGTCATGTTAAGACTCGGAGTCTTGATATAAGATGTTAAAAAGTGAATAAACTATTCTACGGTCTATCTAAAGTGTTTCATGTTCACCACAATCATAAAATTGCTTCACGTTTTTTTCTAATTTTATTAATTGATATCGATAAATACATTGACTTTTTTCACAACACTTTTACCCACACATAAGTAATTATCTCACACATAGGTTTACAATTTTTCGTCTCGTTTTTACTTTTTAATTTGACATCGTCGTATCTTGTCATTCTAAATCTATGAGATTCCTGATTTTTATGGTTCCGTACCAAATGCCTGCTGGAAATAAATACCTACAAACATCTTAAGACAGTGCAAATTAATTGAATGTGAGTAATGATTACTAAGAGTAATCATTTTTACGAATACTTGCACTTTTTACGAATTAATTATTATTTCATATTAAATACATTCCTTAAAGTAGTGTATGCGAACTGGCAGCCGTTCACGTTTCGCACATCACACATAGTATAGAAGAATTATTATATGCTCAGCACGAAGTGTTTGCGAGTTGATGATTTATTTTAATTACAGTAGCAAATAATCTTTGGTTAAAGTTATTAGGGTTCGGGTTTGAATCACAGGTCCGTGCCTATGTCTTCGCTAGTACATGTGCATATTACAAGTAATGTATCAAGGTGTGTGTAATCGATCACACTTAGACAGCGTGGTGGACTATGGCTGAGTCATTCACATTCTGAGAGGAGTAAGAAGACTTAAGCAAGTATCTCCGAAAATTGTGTCTATATTACCTTCAAAGTTACTTCTTCCTTTAAGAACTTCTCGATTCTGCATTATTTGGTTGGATGCTTAGTTCGTAAGTTAGTATCACTTCGAAGCGACGATAAAATCAGTTTTCAAGTGCTCCATAAGTTTAAGTTCAAGCTAGTCATTAAGCTTTACGAGTTTCTGCTATACATATTTCTTAGAAGCCCTGCAAGTAGGAAACTGTTGAATTTAGATATCTTTATACGCATATATTGTTTGTATGTACCTATTACAAAGCTGTGGTAGCCTAGCGGTTATTGCAGTTTCACTTCGGAAGTCGGAAGTTCGGAAATCATGTGCGTTTTACGAAGAAAATAAGAAATTAGTACTTGTTATACGGCGAAGGAAAACATCGTGAGAGAACGTCTGCATTTGTGCGAATTCTAAAAAAAAATCTGAATGGTGTGCAAAGTCTACCAATCTGCACTTGGCCAGCGCAATGGAACGTGGTCTATCCTTCTTATTCTGACGGAAGACCCGAGCCCGAGCCAGCCAGGGACAGCAATGGATTGATATTAATGAAACCAAAAGATAGTGGAAGTGAAAAAATCAGGTGTTAATGGGTTCAATTGGTTGTAAAGTCGGCGCTAATGTTAATGTAATTCAAATATTATGCCTTTAGTCAAGTGGACCATGAAACAAACTATCCAACAGTATCGCTAGCCGATTTCTCGACTATCTATCTTATTTAAATTATTTCAAACTTTGTAGTTTTGAAGTGGGTTGATTATTTTTTTTGTTAAAAAGTATTTTTTCACAACTCACTAAATACTGTTGCTCAAACATGTTCCCAACAGCAACTCACGAAATACTGTTGCTCAAACATGTTCCCAACAGATCATATTTTTACAAAAAGATATATAAAAAAGAATGTTTCAAATACAGACGAAATATTTACTACGTTTTTTCCTGCGTATTCGAACCGGGGATCCGAAAATGAGGTCATGTCGACAGCCAAATTTTTTTTGAGTGAAACAGTTTTGATTTAGGGATACGATATGTTCTATATTGCTCCCTCTGTATTTGTATTTTGGTAAATGTCAGTAAAATAGAAGAAGCAAACGAAAATGGTGTTCGACCTAAACTCATGCTATCACTTTATGAAGCAGAACTAGTGTGGCGCAAAAATAATTCTAGTTTTGGACTTTAAGCCAAACGAAACGGCACTCGAGATATCTGATGGGATGGAAAGGCATGGATTGGGATGTGAAGGATGTGAGGGAAGGGTCGGAAGAGGGTTTCTGGCTCTCAGGCGCACTACCGGAACACGATAAGTCTCTATTGACGGTAGGCTCCCGCTTGAGAATGGTCGCTAGGCAGTCAGGTCACACGATTGATCTTACTACCAGAAATAGGACTGTGAGTGTAGAAAGCGATTATAAGGAGTACAATTAATTTCCAGTCAAGTTACACGTTAGCGTGCTATAAACGAATTTTCTACATGACCTCGTAGACTCCATATAATTATTACAAGAAAAGCTACAATGTAAACCTGCAAATTAATTGAATCTGGGTTGTTTTAATTGGAAAGTGTAGAGTTTCAAATGTAATAACAAATATAATGATTACACTTTAGGAAATTTTGAGAGAAAATGATATCGTATTATGACTTCAAAACGTTGTTCTTGAATATAATAAATTCATATTAATTCACGCGGTACTTTTTTAAATACTTATTTAATTTGAAAATAAATATAGGTGGACTAAGTTGGATGCTTAACGGAGAATTAACTAAAATTTCCTGATTAATATTGTCAAGACAAATATTTTTACTTATTTTGTGTAGTAGCAGATCTTTTCCGTATCTATCGTAGTAACCAGAAATACGGTTAAACTTGGTTTTAACACTAAGACCTTAGAACTTTATTCGTTATTTTAAAAATGTATTCAGGCGTCTTGTTAAAAAGCGACTTGCATGACAGTAGCTTTCTAACAAGAGGTCGGTTAAGGACATATTTTATATACACCTGTTATTCCATAAAACATCATAAATAGAGTGATACACCTCTGGAATGAATTAATGAAATATAATACTCGTACATTTATTGTGATGTTGGTGTGATTCATACGATTCCGATGTCTGAAATAGCCGACGGGCATCACCTCGTGTTTTATACCGTAGTACGTACCGTGTTTAATTAAAATAAAATGTTGTGGTCATAAAAGAGCACAATATTGATATAGATCTAATATATTTGCACTTATATAATGTCTATATTTAAACGCGCTAATCCAAGAAATATCGAATTGGATTAAAAAAATACCTAATAAATACTACAAAAATGTTGGGTCTTAGTACAACAAGACAAAAGATCAGTGATTCCTTTTAAACTACGGGGTGAAACTGTAGGATACATTCATATTATGTAGCTACGGTACAATCGTCGTAAATGTTCAAATGAATTTTCACGTAGGTACAGCGGTAGGTACGCTTGTCAGAATTTGCAGGTGTGCAAATTGCGAGTAGGCCAAAGGTTATGTACATGACGTGTTGCAGAATAGGATTTAAACTTGTTAAATCACAATATGTCGTAGTCCGCCACCCCTGTGCGCCTGGCCGAGCTCTATCACGTTGCTGGCCATTTAGACCTCACCTCACCAGAATTACGTTAATCGACAAGTTCCTAACCGCTCAGTTAAATATGAGTTATTCGGTTGTGCACCGGTTGCTGTTTACATACTGAGCTACAGTTGTTTATTAACCGACTTCAAAACAGAGGAGGTTATCAATTTGGCATACATTTTTACATACTTAGAATGTGTTAAGTGTAACGATGAAATAAATACATATAAATTGTTAAGAATAAAATCTTTAACGTATTGCGAATCTCCGCAACTGGCTCATTCGGCTAAAGAAAGTAACTACAGATAGTTTATTTCTATCGAATTTTACGAATTTCGAATTATACTAATTACGAATTATCTCATGTTAAAGCTTACCCAGGGCATGACTTTATAAAAGCGTTCTTACTTAGAGTCATCGTGGAATTTCTAACACTATTTTTATAAATAGATCATGTCTCGTAGAAATATGGGAATTCTCTATCTGCGTCTTTAAAAATGACTGTTATGAAAAATATTTCCGCACGAGCCCTTGATTTATTCTGTGTTAAAAAAACATCAACATTTGCTTTAACGGTCGCCCTTACATGACTTTAATTTGACCAGGAAAGAATAAACAACGAAGTATGCCCTGAGAAATTGAAAATGGAATTTTGAGAACGACGTTTTGTGCCCTCGGCGTTGTTTTAGAATTTTTATTTTAAATTTAAAACAATAGGAGGTGCTGAGCCTTTCTCGTGACGATACAATGAACCAGTGTAGTGCCTAATCGTTTTGTTTCTTGGTAGAGCACGTTGTTAGAGCGGGAATCATACTTTATGCAATAATAGTCTTAGTAGAATTCTCATCGGAGTACTAATTTTTCACAAATAATAACTTGCATAATGTGTAATAAGAAGTTAGTGAATTTCTATCCTATTAAGCATGGGTGACATATTATTGAATAGTGGAGTATTAAAGTTAACCTAAAACATTATAACTCTCGAAATTAAAATTTGTATTTAGCAGTCAGAAGAAGGAGTCCTGTCTAAATTTGATCACAAATTTGCTGCCTCTGAAGGCTACGATGGAATGCATATATATCATATATCACAGTGCTAGAGTTGAAACAGTTTTGACTTTTTCAACTCAAAAATGTCGGTTATCGACATGACCTCATCTTCGGTTACCTGGTATTCGAACTTACAAAGGAAAAAATATAATATTCAAACATACTTTTTTAATATTTCCTTTCCAAGAAATATGATCTGTTGGGAAATTTTTGGTACAACAGTTTTGAATTGAGAAAAAAAAAACGGTTTGAGATGCAACAGTTTTGATCTAGGGGTGCGAATATAACTTGCAGCCAACTTACAGTAGCGCGGTGGTAAATGTTAAATATTGTATACATGGTGCGATTTAATTACCTGCCTTCTACCAGGTGAATGAGAGCACGATACACTACCCGATATACTTCGCCCTACCCCTACGCCACATTTTATGGTCAGTAGTTTTTATAAGTCAAAATTGTACTCACAGAGATAATCATGCGTTTGGTTTTCGATAACATAATCGGTCGCTCTGCCGAGTACAATTCAACATTTCAATTTATGTCGAAGTCAACGACTACACAAGGGAACAACGTCCAAATCGTAAGAAATTAGGATAAATGTTAAACATTATAACTCAGCATTGCATAAAGATATAAATTTATAATTACGTTTAAAACGTAATTAATAAAAACCCGTTGAAGTAGTGCAGGTAATTGTATCGGCACCGCGTATTTGTATTGTATTCGCATAACCAATTTAAATGTCCATTCGTTTTATAAGTAAGTTATTTTGTAGTAAATGTCCACCAACTTACTGATAACAACGCTACAATTATTTTCCAGTTAAATGACGTGCAGACGTTAAATATTCACGTACGTGACAATTAATTACTGCCTCATTATCGTTTCAGCAAGTTAGCGCAGAAATATAAATGTCGCCACGTTTCACACTCACTTGTATGTAGTTTTATTTGAGATGTCGAGAATTTGTCGCGTTCTAGGAAGATACACTAGCTTCTGTCTGAGGCATTGCTCGCGTTAAAACATAATTTCGCCGGAAACAACGCGTGACTTTGCGTAAAGATTAAATATCACACGGGGACATCTAATCGGGATAAAATTATCCTATTGGCCCAAATTCCATCCGAATCGGTGTAACCGTTTTTTAGTAAAAACATCCGAACACTCACAAACTTTCTCTTTTCGAATATTAGTGGCAAATATGATTGGCTCTTCTTGTTTAAGTTATTCATTAGGCTACATTAGACGTGCAACATGTAACGCTCACATGTGCTTCATGGTGCTCAACATGCTAAAGGTTGGTAAACAAAAGTTCCACGTTGTCGTTCATCGTGTTATCAACATGTTGCGTATCAATTGTTGCCTAGTGAATACAAGGCTTAAAAATTTATAACATGAGCCTAACAATAGGGAGGCTCCTGTTGCGTGTTGCCGTAACATTTATGACGGTTGTGACTTCGACAGCGAAGTACAAAGCTTTTATCAGAATAGAGCGTGAGTGCGGCGCATGCGTACATTCAATAGTCCAGATCTGTTTAATTACTGAACCGATCTTAATGAATATTTCACTGTTCTCAAGTTGAAACTACTAATTACTAAACGTTTTATTCTGTTCATAGTATAAAAAATCTAGAGTGATAGGCAATTAATCTTTAAATCAATCGCTTGAATCGATGCTTGAATAATCGCATGAAAATCGATACTATAACAAATAAAAAAATTTATGCACGCAATGTAACATGAAAAGATTCGGGGGTGATTGAGTGGTAAGATGTTGGACGTATGACAATTCGATTGTTTTGTTTACGCTACTTCGATTATTTATTTATTAAATAATGTCGATAATCGATAACAATGGAATAAACAGAACAGTGGAATAATTCGATTGTTTTATGAAAAAACAAAAACAAACTATCACTATACCTACCATTTAGAGATAAAATAGTCTTTTTACAGTGTCGCGTCGTAGCTCTATGAACTTTGTTATTTAGCTTATCGATATTATATTGTAAAGCATTTTAATGTACAAAGCCTAAAATTGCGTTTGCTATCTAGTAGATATTCAGTAAAGGAACATATTAATTTGTTAATTTATGTTTTATACAAAATAAATGTAGCTAAAATTCTCTCCGTTTCATAAAATATTAGCCGTGAGCTGATTAAATTCCGTATTTGGCTTAATATTATAGACAGAATTCAACATATACGTTAACCGAACTCCCGAAACAAAAACAAACAAAACTTCTCTTTGTGTAACAGTATGAATACGGTTCTGTGAACTTGCTCGTTTATGTGTTGTATTTGTTCGGAACAACGTAACCCTCTCACCAGAACACACGTTAAGGCGAGCACTAGACTAAGCGTCACTAAAGTGCTATAAAGCGGTAGACTAAAGTATTAGTAGTTCCTGAAAATTAATTTGGAACTCCGAAAGTTCCCAGTTTCACATCAAAGAGCGGGACTGTTGATCAGGTATTTTACTGCATAAAGGCAAACTTTGAAAGATAGGGATTTATCAGTTAATTAATTTATTTTGAGCTTAAATTGTGTCAGGGTACTTGATCCAGATCATACACCAAAGGTCAAAAACGCGGTTTAGGTGCGATCTGGTCACATCAAAAATTTGTTTTAACTCGTCATAACGCAAAAATCATAAAAAGATATTTCGATTCGAAAGTTCTATATTTTGGTCACGTCTAACTTTTGTAACTATTCGTCACACCGCAAATCTGCTAGTCGTCACCTCGTCATATAGTTCTAACTGGTCCTAGCAGCACTGCATGTGTGCTGCTGGGACTTTTGATAGAGTGACTTGTTTTCTCTACTCTGTTTAAAGTTCCCTGCAGGATATCTGAGTATACGACGCCCTTGACAACGTACGAGTATGACAATTAGTGTATTTGACTTTTTAAGGGAACCAATTTCCTTAATAAGATTGATTTGATAAATATGGAATTTCTTGAATAATTTTGTAACCAACTTAAAAATTACAGTGTTTTGAAATATCAATGCATTTCCAGTTCCGCTGCAGTACATAATCATTTAATAGCCATAAACTGCTGTTCCATCACAATACCCATATCAAAGCGCAGTTTGTTGGACTAATTTAAGGGTAATGGCACACATCCTGCTTTCGATTCGCAATTGGGCAATTAGGTCGCATGAAGCCCGTCAGATGTAGCAACACAGTGGCGTGATGCAGTAATCTGCACTGATACGAGCGCCACATGTTCCATCGTTGGAAACATTTTGAATCCGGACTCATTTGCTATTTCTCACTCACACTAATTGTCATGATTCGCACGCACGTTCTGAAATACGTAATGATGCACTATTTCAATCCCTTTATGAAGCAACTAGTTTCTATCCGCTGTTTCGCTTCTACTAACATTGATAATAATATTAACCATCGCTCGTTTAGATTTACTTTTTCTGTATGCCTGAGTATGTGTAAACAGGAAAATCTTGTATTGAATTTGTATTGCAGTTTTTTTGGGTTTTGAGTATTGCATGCGAGTGTGCGGTCTTATGGCATGTGGTCAGCGCAGCCCGTGGCCATCTATAACCAACTCCATATAGAATATGATTTCTACCTGAAGTCAATCATAGACTCGTTGTCTGAGGACATTCATACGTACATAGTGAGCCGGCAATCACACTTTTTCCATTCCACACAGAAACAAGAATTGCTTTACGGTAAAAATGGTTGCGGTGATGGTGACTTGAAGTCCTGGACTTAAATTATTATTCAATCTGGCGGGAGACCGGTTGTTCCAGTGGTTAGTGAATCTGACTGCTGCGCCAGACGTTGTGGGCTCGATCCATACCTGGAACAAATATTTGTATGATGAGCATGAGTATTTTGGGTCTGGGTGTAAATTATCTATATAAGTATGTATTTAGAAATATGTATGTTTATCAGTTGTCTGATCACTATAGTACAAGCTCTACCTAGTTGGGATCAGATGGCCGTGTGTGAGTTGTCCAAAGATATTTTTTTATTAAGATATTTGTGTAATCGTGCTGGTTTAACCGTTTGGTTACCTCCCAATTTTGTACGAAATATCATGGATATAAATGTAATTTACATATTTAAATTTAAAAGCAGGAGCCATTATGGAATAAAATAAAGTACTAAATTGTAACATTGATCGTTTAATCTCGGGGTTGATTTGAGCGATAGCGTACAGCAATTTTATTAATTCAAACACGCGATTTAATAATTTTGCTAATTTTGCGCCGGGAGTTCAATACTGACTTTTTATCTAACGTGTATTCCAGTGCAGATATAATAAATGCGGTGAACTGGATATAATGCTGTAACTC
>DWNK01000110.1:0-14939 GCA_018250315.1 Hyalothyrus neleus pemphigargyra | reverse complement strand
GGTTTTTGTTCCACTTAAACTGAGTGTCTGTTATGGAGTTTCTAGCTGTTTCTTCTCGTTTTAGAACAATGTTTGAAACACAATGTTAATAATAATAATAATAAAAATAATAAAACATTAAAATTACATTATAAAATAATGCGCAGAACAAAATATATTAAAAAGCATTTTAAGTAGTGGGTAAAAAATTTGCATACTACAATATTATTGGGATCATAAATACACAAGTGACCAGCGTAAAATTTACAAGAGTGTCAAAAGGTTTATACAAAGTTGCTGTAGAATCGATCCCATCCGATACGTGATGTTTTACAGTTGGGCCGTCATAAATCTATCACGACCTTTACTGCATTGGCAAAAATTCTGTACGCGTCTGTTTCCACCGAAACTTACTTTCGTCAAAAATAATATTTGAGTAGCTGGTGCCTGCGTTCGTAGATAAGTGGAACGCAAACATTTTTTGATACAAGCCCCAAAAGAAGGTTTTTGTTCCACTTAGACTGAGTGTCTGTTATGGAGTTTCTAGCTGTTTCGTCTCCATGTTATAACACCTTGTACAACGGTGCAATACTAATAGTAATACGAACAATAATACATTCATAAAACATTAAAGTTTAATTAGAAATGGTGCTCAGAATAAAATATTTTAAATAAGATTAAAGATTTAAATGGATCAATATTTACGGTCCGCACACCAAAAATACACTATAATAAATATTTTAATATCGATAAGGTCTTAAATTATATCGTAAATATATCGTTTCCTCAATTACTAATTTGTTTAATATATTAAAATATTTATCAGTGGGTACAACCATTATGGTTCAACAATGAGTTACCACTGGTTGTTTAATTTGTAGTGGTAGAAATATACGATACGAAGCGACCAATTTAGTCTTTAAGAGTGGCAACGTATCTGTGATCGGCTTTAGTCAGTTATTACTCCTATACTACATGGAGTTATAGATGTCCACATGCAATGACAACTTCCTATCAGATGGATTACATGTTCGTTCATTTGCTACTTCAATATTATTAAAAATAATCATCGATGGTAGTTATATACATGTTAGGGGACTCTTGGATATTCCACTAGCATAAAAGTTAATAGAAGCGTGTCAAAAGGTTCATACAAAATTGCTATAAAATCGATTTCATTCGATACGTGATGTATTACAGCTGGGCCGTCATAAATCTGTCACGACCTTTATCGCATTGGCGAAAATTCTACGCGTCTGTTTCCACTGTACACAAATGTACTTTTGCCAAAAATAATATTTGAATAGCTGGTGACATCCCTCATAGGTAAGAACAAAAACATTTTTCTAGGGCGTGTATCGTTTCATTCTATATTAAGGGTTTCAAATCTTCAGGTTGGAAATCTTTCATCCATTTTCGTTTCCAGCTACGAATGAAAAAAAATCCATTCATAGCTAGGAAAAGATTTTTTTCAAATGAAGAATCTTTCTTGAAACGAATTCTTAAAAAATTAACAACTAGTTGTCAATCAAAAGTATTTATTCTGGGTTCCTTTCTAAGTTTTGTAACTAGCTATGAAAGTAGTAGTATTAGATACGTAACGAAAACAAGAAATAAAAATGCTTTTGCCATGTTGGGAACTTACCACTAGCGAATGATTCATTTATTTATTTTATTTATAAACCTTTAAATATATAAAAATAAACCTTTATAAACGTCTCAGAGGTCTGCCGAATCTTTGCATTTCTGTGGACATCATTTTGTTTGAAGTTGCACCTCGAATCTTTTCCTCGGGGCAAAAAGATGCATCTGCATTCAAGTAGTAAATATTATCTTATTCCTTAAAATTGTGTTTCGTCGCTAAAGACGCATAACTGTAAAATAGGGATTACTTATATTTTATAATAAAAATATTTCAAATTGCTCATTATGGGTACAGCCTATGTATGACGCAGAAGATGCCTTTGTGCACGATACGATATGCAAAACAACACTAAACCGGTTTTCGACCGCCAAATTGTGTATTTATGTATAAGATAATATAGATACCTACTTTATTTACTTTGTTTCTATCCGTAAGTTTAATATTATTTTTGGTACTTCTATAGTAACTGGTAATGCTTAATTACTATGTTCATCTAGGAATTCTTTGATATCAAGGAAAAATATTGTAGGTAGATAGGGCATACATTCCATACAACTAAAGACCATGGATATAAATATAAATCTACGTAGAAGTCATGTATGACTGCATTAATGTAAACATACTGTGTATTTAATATTTATCTACCTGTTTAATTAGGACTATAATATATGCTATAGGTACATAACTATACATAACTAGGTAGGTAGGTACACAATAACTATCTATAATTTCAGGACATTAGTCCAACCCGATTGAAATCTTTGAATATAACCTAATGTTTTAGATAAGGTAAGGTCCCATCGTGTGAACAGACTGGCTAGACACCACTCTCAGGCCGGAGTCTACCGTCAATAGCGTCTTGTCGTGTTCCGGTAGTGCGCCTGAGAGCCAGGGAGTCCCCCTTCCCATCCTTTATATCCTATCCTGTCCTTTTTCCTTTAAAGCCGGAGAGCATTAGCGACTCCTCTGGCGTTGCAAATATTCATAGGCGGTGACTACTTAACATCAGGTATCTCGCTAGCCTCTTTGTTTGGCTTACACATAAAAAAATAACAAATTCCAAGTTTACTATAAAATCGCCGCACTCACACAAGTGAATGTTGCAATATTTATTTTACTTTACTTTACCCATTAAAATAAATTAAATTTAATAAAGGGGCGTTCAGATTCAAACCAGACAATCTCTATCATACTTTTGATATTGTATATTATGATCAAAGCATTTGTTTAGACATAATACAGGTAAGATAAGAGCTGTACTAGAAAAGAACTATTTTGGCTTGATATCATGACTACAGATGAAAGTTTAAACATTTGTACTACAAATGATATGCAAAACAACCATACGCGGGACAGAATTCAGTCGTTGGTTAAATCTACAAAAAACAGTTACATACATAATTAAGCTATGCAATTAATTTGTTAGGTATTATTCTATTGAGGAATGTATTTGTATCTTAGATTGTAAAATAATGCACACTTATATACTAATTTGAAGATTGCGACGCGATAAATATCCTGTTGGCATTAGAACAAATATTCTAAACCAGATTCTTCCTTTGTCGGTCAATCGTCTTCCAGTCTTATGAAAAACCATTTTGAATACTTTTAGACGAATTTAATTTTCTTCTTGTATTAAATTATATGCAACGGACGCTGTGACTCGTCTTAAAAAGGTTTGATTGAAAGTTTTGTTTGTATTTTTACAAGCTTTTGTTTAGTTAGTCTGTGTGCCTATCTGTCTCTGTGTATGTGTCTGTCCGTAATCAAAATTTCGCAAGTATGGTCTCCCTGTTTTTTTACACCGATAAAGTAAGTGACAATTACTCTGTAATACGCACATGATAAGCAGTGATAGCCTAGGGTCTAGGTTCTAGCTCCACGTGCACATTTGACTTCTAAATTTTAAAATGTGCGTATCATTTGCGGTGAAGGAAAATGTAAGGAAACCCCCATACATGCGAATTCTTAAAAAATGTTCTCAAAGTGTGTGAAGTCTACCAATCCCTTAGTCACTTGGACTATAGCCTAAACCTTCTCATTCTGAGACCCGAACCCAGCAGTGGACAAAAATGGGTTGATGACGACACATGATTATAAAAGTCTCTCACTACCGTGGGCCGGGCTTAATGTAAATTTTTGCCATTCAATAGTTCTATTGTTCGCATATTTTCAAATTAGCAGCTAAGTTAGCTTCCCATAAAGCTTATTTGAATGGAAAAAGTCTTGTTATTTATATTAAAAATGTTTTAAAAATACATGAACCGTAGTATTTAAATGAAATCTGAACTTAAACTATTACACAATAATTAAACCATAAATTATTTATGAACATTTTACAAAAATTATGTGTTCGTATCTTTCGTAAATATTTTTATTTATTTAACAAAACTGTATGGACTAACGATGAATAGGTATTCTATGTCTAATAAAATATGTTTTTAATCACAAATAAAATGAATGTGCGAGGTGATTGTTAGTTTGTTTATCAAACATTTATATTTCATACGCACTTACAATAATTTTAAAAAATGCGGCAACTGGCACCATGAATTAAAGGATATTGATAAATAAAAAAAAATTTAAAAATAACATCGAATCTACGTTTTTATGCAGAAGATTAGATTAGTCACAAAATAATTGTCAATACCGCCGCTGCTCAAATAGAAGAGAAAATCTACCTGACGTCGGTATACACGTCACTGATTTAATTACCTGCATTCTCCTAGCAGGCGAATCGGACCACGATGTAATCCAAATCGGTAACAAAATGCGTAAATTTTTATCAAAATATCCTTTGATTTTTAAAGTAAAGATAGCGCGATCATTAAACTTACGACGCCGACGTTTGTAATTAAGTTTTATTTTTCATCTGTAAGATTGCTATAAAAGAGTTTTTCGGCAAACTTTAAATATTCAGCTAATTTAACATACAATTTATTTTAAATTTAATATTTAATATCCTTTGTCTCAAAGATTGGTTTACATTCTCATCTTTTACAGTTCTTTCGTTTACAGCTTGAATATTGTTTACATTCTCACGTGTCATGTTGCACAGGTCTAAAGATGTATACGGAATCGTCGAGCCAGTAGTACGCTTGGGCGAAGTCCCCTTCACACAAATATGGGGCTCTTGCCCAAGCAGCTAGTTCAAAACCGGCTTCTTTCCTCATGAAACTCACGAACGAAGCCACTTGCTCCTCGAACGTGGAACCTTCGATCGGAAGTCGCTCTTCTGGCTTGTGGTCTGGTGTAACTGGAATTTAAATCGGAGATTTGAATGTTTTTATGGACACGTAAGGAGTTTCTTGTCGTTTTCCAAAAGGTGACAAAAAAAAAACTCTACACACATAGCTCGACACTGTCGTAGGTGCCATGGACACAATGACAAGCACACCAACGACCAGGAAAGACATCTAAACTCATCATTTAGATTACCACCTGGTCGGGAATCGAACCTGGGACTGATGCGCGTCAGACCGTTATAGTATGTTATTATGATAGTGTAGCGTAGTGTAGGATATGTAATAGATTATTATGATAGTGTTGTTTGCATTTCGATTTTATTTATAAAATATGTCACTGTACGATAATAAGCAACCAACTCCAGAACAGGGGGATAACCATGATCTCTTTTAGAAAACTAAAGTCCCTGACCAATTTTGTAGGGTCTTCCTTTTCTGGGCAACATTGTCAGGGCGACGAAAGTCCCATTTTTCCCTGACTTTCCCTGATCACTGAGCTTCCCTGACTTTCCTGAATGTGGTCACCCTGAATTATTCATTCACTAGGAGGATTAACCGAAAGTTCTGCTCCAGGACTTCTCCATCGGTGGGTTTATCCCCACCTCCTGACCTTTTTTTATACCTGTGAGGTCAGGAGAAGGAACTCCTGGCCTCACAGGTATAAAAAAAGGTTGCAAAAAAGGCTTAAATTGGTATTCCTATTTAATCTTCACTTGTCACGCAAAAACCGTTTCCCCGAACTCACCTTCGACATAAGGCTTGTACGGCAACACGAGAGCAAGGATGAGGATTCCGTCCGGTGTGAGTGCGGCTTTAGCTTGCAGCAACATGCTTTTGGGTTTGCTGCAGCGGTCCAGCAAGTTCAACATGCAGACGCACTCGAACCGCTCACCTTTCCACCAATCGTCCGTATCCAGAATCCTGAAAAGGGATCAAAACAATACAATTTACTACATTTATAAAAAAACCGGCCAAGTGTGAGTCGGGCTTGCACATTAAGCGTTATGTATCTACGGAATTGTATGTAAATATTTGTTTTTGTCATCAACCCATTACTTGTCCCAGGTCCTCTCAGAATGAGAAGGATTAGGCCATAGGCGCGCTGGCCAAGTGCGTATTGGGAGACTTCACATAACTTTAAGAACTTTTTTTGTAAGAACCTTCAGGTATGTAGGTTTCCTTACGATGTTTTCTTTCACCTTGTAGCAAGTGATAATCACTTTGTAATGCGCACATGACTTAGAAAAGTCAGAATTGCGCGCCTGAGATTTGAACCTGAATCAGTTCCAGTACGTGGTTAAATCCTTTAAATATTTTTTTCTATCATCTATTTAATTCTATTTCATCAGGCGATTTGGTATTTTTTCACCAGCATCAGCATTCAAGATTCTGGTGTTGGCAATGTACACGGAAGGACGAAAACAGCGGAGTTTTACAAAAAACTGCGATATCGCGGTTCAATAATTTATTTTATTCTGAACAAAATATAATAATGACTTACTTAAACCCTTTACTGCTGAGCGCTTTTCTCATGCTACCCGATATCTCTGTGGCGTATCTGACCGAGTAAAGGTGTGCGAAGCGACGGCTAACTTCCCCGTCGCCTGCGCCGATGTCCACCAGCGTACCTGCGGCTTGCTGGCTTTTCGTGTTAACTTCAACCCCAGCTTTACGAAGGAGACAACGAGCATGATTTTCAGACAACACGAACATCGATCCTCGACCTAACCACCTGAAAGAGGGTAAGAATAGGATTAAATACGAGACCGACATATAGTACGAGTATACAAAATAATTGTAACAGCGAAATTGAATTATTCAAGCAGATTATAGACCAGTCTCGAAAATAAGGGTTAATGTGTAGCTGGTATGTAAAGGGGTAATTTCTTTATGATATATAATTGACTGCAAAGAACAGGGTGTACCGTTCGCTTCGTGAACCGTCTTACGATACGCTATTACCTCCACGAAGCACGCTATTCCGTTGCAACTATTAATCTTATCTAAGTTAATTGTCGAAATAACAAAGTCCGCTCGACGCTGCTTCCAATTTAGCAGCGGCGACTTCCTCGAAAGTGGTCGTGTGCTGGTCGCCGCGGATGTGAGCAACAATAGCGCAATTATCCACTACCGTAGTTCGTGTGGCGGAGGTTCGTCGGGCCCGCAATTACCGAGGATAAAACACAAAGCGTGCTGCGGGCAACGGCGTTTGGCGTTTAGCGTTCGAGTGCGGCAAATTGTGCGCCCGCGGCGGCCGCCCGCCCGACGTCTTCATCGCGCCCCGGGCCAACCGCGAAAGTGGATAATAAGTAGTAAATCCTGCACTCATTAGCTGAGAGCGAGTCGCACCGATCGATACGAATCGTCTTCTTGGAGTAAAGGGATAATCGGCGCGAGGCCGTACCTCTGTTATTAGCCGTTGTACCATATATCACGCGCGGCATTATCCGCGGCCCCTGGCGTCCGCGGTGCAATTACTGTGGCGCGAACGGCGTACTGCGTTCCGTCACAATACCCTATTAGGTGACCCGGCCAGGTATCCAGTCGACGCTAGGATAGCTGGGTTATTTGTATAGTGAAACAAAAATTTCACGCGAAAGTCACCTACCACAAAGCGAGTCTTCTTGTATTTTATAGTTAATCCAATGACGTATTATTATCTAGTTAGATCGCGGTGGCGGAGTACTTATACGGCGAGAGTCATATAAGTCGTTATCGTGCAAGTATCGTGGTGGCAGCTCGTTTGCGGGCTCGTGGCGGCGCGGCGGTGGCGGGGAGCTGCCGATTGATTGCTTTATTGTCCCGTTGGGCGACGCTGCCGACGCGCAATACATGATACATGAATCTGCCGCGGCCGCAACTAATGAGCGCCAGCACCGCGTAATTGTCACCGGCCGCGACGTAAACCGACGATGATGCGACTACGCGAGCTCCTCCACTCAGCCGAGCCGACAACCGATTGAGTTACACGCAAAAACACTCCGCGAATATGACGTAAATGTTTTGCTGTGTCGTAGCCGGGATTGATTTATAACGTCCACGACCAATATGACATCTGTTTTGGCTGCACCGCGCTTCACGGAAACGGGATTTGGAAAATGTTGAAGTAGTTTTACAAAGACTGAGGTGGCGCGTTCGGAATATTAACTAGACGTAGCTCGGTTGCATCGACACCGGCAACATAATCCGTCGAGTGTGTGTCGAATATTGTGAGTACGGCAAGGGGTGACGCGTAAATCGAGTAGAGCACTAGGTGGCTAGGCGGGTATCGGGTATCGGGTATCTATTTCAATAGAATGCGGCTGCAACAAGGAATGCGATGCGGTTATCGAGGATGGAGGTGAGAGATGTGCGAGGCGCGGGCGGCGGGGCTCGTATCGCGATTGCATCGGAGAGCAAACAAGCGGGCGGGGTGTCGCCGGGGCGCTCAAATCATATTACCCCCGGCCTCACCCCGCCGCCGCGCCACGCGTCATTTGAGTGTACGTTTCTATGGCGACGGCCCGGGCCGTGCATGATATTAGTCCGTGTGCGACTCATCTCCGGGCGTTTAAACTTAACGCCGCCCGCCGCGCGCGGGAAATTAAAACCGGCCCCGGACCGGAAGGCGCTCGCCCGACTCGTCCCATCCTATTCCCTCCCTCGGCTATCATGCAAACATTAGCTTATGAATCCTCTTATCGTTCCATCGGTATTGGTTTCGATGCCATGCATGGGCATAAATCACCGTATCCACGTGCCCATGTATTTAAGAGATATGGTATTTTACAGAACCGTTTATTCGCTTCAGTTAAGTGGATACTGATATCAGATTAGTCTTACGAAGTAATTAAGAAGATTTTAAGTATCAATCAAGACCGAGTCAGGAATGATTAATTAAAACAATTGTCTTCTTCTTTCGGTAAAAAGCAAAACCTACTAAATCCATACCAATATTATAAATGCGAAAGTAACTGTGCTGGCTGTCTGTTACGCTTCCACGGCCAAACTGTATGGTCGGTCAAGCTCAAGTATGGGGATGAACATAGGCTACTTTTTTTTCAAAATCAGAGTTGAAGTTAGGCTGGGCGAAGCTGGCGAGATGTTAATATTTTTATAAATCTATTAATATAAAATAATCTGGCAAAATTCTAGTCAATAGAGTAGTAGAAATTGTCTATTGCATTTAAAGGTTAACAATGAAACAAAATAATGCAATTAAGAAACAAACAAAACGTATTGTTCACAGAGATAACACGAACGTAGGTACTGAGTTAATGCGTTATTTACAACACAGCGACGTAAGGAGCCGCATTCGAGATACTCGTAGGAGGAACCTCCCCTACGTATGTAGATACCTACACATTTGCTTTGCTCAAAGACATTGTCGCTTTCAGGCACCTCATTAGAGCGCGTCCCATGTGAGCCTACCCACCCATCCCCGCCGCCCCCCCACCCCACTCACATACAAAGGAGAGCAATTCTTTTCCTCGCCTCGCAAACTTGGATGGATAATTACACTTAGGTAGCTACCAACGAACCCATTCGTCCTTAATGTCTTTCGGGCGTTATATGAATTAGGTAGCTATATATGTATAAAGCAATTATCTGAAAAGGTCTTTCAACTTAGTCTCTTGAAGACTTTGTAAGTACCATTTGCGTCTTCTTTTCTTAATCGTACAGTCATGTAGAATATTATCGTATTTCCTGGCAACGGTAAAGACTTTCTTTAGGCTTTCGTCCTAACATGCTTTTTTCGAGGTTTTTAGCCTTACTATGAGTTGGGATCAAGGAGTGCTCGATCCACTATTTCGTATCGAATTTTGAATCTGAGGTTTTGAATATTCAGAGAGTGCGTTTCAGAAGGCGCTCAAAACGCTCAAAATGTATATGGGCATACATTTTGGGTGATTATGAGCGTTTTGAATACCAAGTGGAATGCGCCCAATGAGTGCCATCGACTCGAATAACTAGCCAAGTCCTCCACGTCCTCAGCCAAGCAAATCGTCGGAATCAAAAGTGATCTTTGTTTGGAACTCATACTAAGGGTACTGGATTAAAATCTAAAATGTGTATGATTTTTCCAAGTCACCTACGTATTAGAAAATGATTATGAATTGGTTTAAGGAAAACATTGCGAGAAAACTTTAATATAAAGATTTTCTTAACGATGAGTGAATTCTACTGCAATAGTAAATTTTATTTGGTGTAAGTACCTACCTATATAATGATCTTATTGAGAGGGGTGAGGAGTCCTTCAGAGTGAGAAGTATCAGTTCCTACTCTACCACGGTGACCAAGGGTGATACGTGATACGAGCCCAGCGGTTGATTAAGTATAAATTATAATTATAAGTTCGTAGGTAATACTTATTAGGTATGTTTACGTTTACGTAACGAAGGCAATGATAGTGAGCAAATAAGACTTGTACATATAAACTAGTCATATCTTTCAAGCAGCTATTAGGCCTAATAAAAATCAAGTTGGATAGCATATAATCGAACCGTCACACAAACTGTTACGTGTCAACCCCGAACGGCTCTCCGGCTGTAATAAACTATAAAAAGTGGATAGTAAAATGATATAAACAATGAGAGCAGAGGGCTAAAACGTTTTAGTGTTAAGAGTGGGCCCATAAACCGTTGACACGCACCCGTAAAATATTAACGATAGCTACAAGAAAAATGACGACTATCAATGTAGGTACCGATTTTCGGTCGCGCTACAAATAATGGTGGGACCGAATTTATACGCGGACCCGAATTGGCCCGATTGAATATTTTACCAGCCACGAATGCGTCCGGCGATATTTTTCTATTTCGCCACCCATTTTTACTATCAATTGCTTAGTTCCCCTTTAATATTATTCGTGCGACGTAGACAAAGAGCACGGAATAAATGCGAACGGGAGAGTTGTGATTATATGTGCTAGACAAGCAGTTTTCTTTATTTTTTAGCCAACACCAAAAAACAGAGTTTTTATCTTAGGGAAGTACAGAATCGGTAGTCCATATAAAATATATTATATTAAAAAACCTTATATTAAAAAAAAGTGAAATCATTCTGCGTTTCGCAATTATCGCAGTTTTAAAGATATTTTTCTATTTATCTAATATCTTAGATTTGATTCTGATTTTGTCACAAAAAAACGCGTATTAAAATGTGACTAAAACGTGTGAATCTAAAATTATCAGCTTTGCTGAGAAATTATATAATTAGAATATTTTTAGGTCCGCGAGGAGCACGTTAGGAATTCAACTCTTTAAAAATACTATTAACTGAGAAGATGCTAAATTCACATACTGATCCCCAATAGATATAATATGAGGTACCTAAATTCTAGAAAAGATAAGTTTATAAGGTATCGGTAGAGAGTAGACATCACAACTTGGTCCTAACTAGTATCCATCATTGGGAGATGCCTAACGAGTCTAATAAGAATAAAATAAAGGGAGCGTCCTGTATAAAGCGGCTATCCGGCATTCCCCGACACTGACGGAATGTTGAATTATGATAATTGAAAGGACATATTCGATGGGGCAACTAGTTCTCCTTTTGCCAAGACGTAGTCGCCACTTGGGAACCTTTCTATCACATCGGTTATCAGTTCTGCGAACAATGTGGCCTGCCAACCACTTCAGTCTGCTTGCTGTAAATACTGGATCGTCTACGAATTTCGTCATCGTGAATTCTGTCGCATAGCGAAATATCGAGCATAGCCTTCTCCATAGCACGCTGAGCGAGCTGAGCTTGCGGATAAGGCCCACAGTAAACCACATTTCAGTTCCGTAAGTTAACACTGGCAACACACATTGTTCGAAAACGTTCGATTTCAGACACTGAGGTCTATTGGATGTCTAACACATCGGTGGATCGATAAAAGATCTAAATTGTATCAAAATGACTAATAGCAATAACTATTTTCACTATTTGTAGTAAAATAACAAACTATTTAGCTTTGCTATAAATCCAGATTAAGTTTAAACGAATCAATATGGCAACCTATAAATAATACAAGAATTAAAAAAAGATTCCTGGCTATTATTTCAAAAGGTAAGAAAGTAAGTCAATCTTAAGTGGCGATTGAAAATCTTTTGTTCATTGGATAATCATAGATAAATATATAATATATTTATAGAACGATTACAAGGACATCGACTATAACGTTGCAACATTGATTAAAAATTGTCGACGCGATTGCGTTGATTGCGATCATGAAAGCGATTTCGCCATGAAAGTTCTATATTACGTCATTAGTCAAAACCGGGGAAACAAATGCAACGGCTTAATAATTAATTTACAATATAATAATAATAAATATTTTGTTATTCTTATAAATATTTATAAACTAGTTCCCCGCTTCGTTTGCGCAGACTTTAAATTATCCCACGGCGACTCTGTTACCGGGATAAAAACTATTCTATATATTAATCCAGGCCATAAAATATATATGTGCTAAATTTCTAAAAGATAAAATAGTAAGATGTGGCATACATAGTTTCAAAGTAAGAATAATGTTCCGCTAGTCACCCACCAACGAGGTATAGGTCACACTATTCCTACCTATTCTATTTTACTATGACCAAGATAGCTATTTTAGTGAAGCCTAGTCACAAAAATAGCTATAGGTTATAGTAGAATAGGTACGCTTTTCCAATTCTAATTTTGTCCTCGTTATGTACAAAGTCGTCGGTTGCTCAATTTGCTTAATTTAATGTTTATTTTAAATTTACTTAAGGTACACTAAATTCTAAACCAAAAAATCGAAATTCCCGATTATTTTATTATAATCTGTATCTATGTTACATTTCTCTTATTTAAGTGTAATATCGGGATGAATTTAGGCATTTAATTCAAAAATTAAATTGAAAAACGATATGCTAAAACAATAGTCGATACTCCAAACCCTCTATCCCCCCCATTCTCTCTCTCTCTCTCCCTCTAAAAGTCTACCTTCGCTCTACTTTATTAAATGAAGGTATATATCATCATAAAACCTTAAACTATTTCCATCAGACAAGATACAGAGCCGCAGTCCATATGAGTTCAGGCACCTCATTGAAAGAAATTATTAATCTACATTCGGCCAGCGTGGAAAATAAAATTAAACTGGATGATGATCACCTATTCCACGTTGAGGGTATAAAATGGATAACAAAATAAATGACACTATAGTTCATTGAATTAAGAAAAAGGTTATTATAATAAAAGTTAAATCCAAAAGATTAAATATCGAAAGAAAGGAGTCCCCGATAAGAAAGCGCTGAAGCGAACCTGGGATTGGTTCGTCAATCTGGCTAACATCTGTGCACAAAATTAGAGTCCTTTGGGCATTACCAATAAAATACGGTTCACTTGAAATTTTCGAACCGACACAATCAACGTTCGTAAAAATGTGGATTATAGCGGCGACGAAAGCAGAATAAATTTTGCAAAAAAAGATTTCAAATCGGACTTGATTTAAAACGTTAAGTTACGCAATATCACGACCCGCCTTCGTAGATTTCTTTCAAAGTAATTGTTTTGAAGAACGTTTAGTAAATACGGGTATTTCCACTTCAATAATATTAGTTACCAGTTACATTATTAAATAAAAATTAAATTTACTAGGCTGTGATAAAAGTACTTCAATGTTTATGTATCACACAATACCTACATAATACAATACCAGTAGATTATAAACAAGACAATTTATTTGCATGTATATCATATATTATTTATGCTACGATTTACCCATATTTTTAGTTGTTTTATATTTATGAGATAATATTTTGTCATACTATTTAAATATTAGTTAGTCTACGAAAACAGTTAAATTCAAATCCTTGATAGTAAAAGACTTAAACGTGCACTTAATGTTATATGCGTCTTCCATTTAAAATATTCAGCAGAATAAAAATAAGTAAAATATTATTTATTATTAGCCTAATATGCTAAATTTAGTCAAATTTGCCTAAAGTTGTAATACTATAAACCAAAGTAAATACAAACATACAACAACGTTGCCTTGTATCGACGCCACAGAAAGACAAGTACACAAACAGTACAAATATTTAAATTGATTATTTAAAATTTTCGCCTGGCCAAACATAGATCTCGGAACTTTCGAACCGAATATGATTCGTCCGTTGAGCCAGGCGTGTTGTCAAAAGCTAAAATAACAACATTAATCCCCTTCCGCGAAATTTGCATCTCGCTAAATGTGGTGTATAGTTATGAGGATAGATGAGAACCCTCTAATCATTAATCACGAAACCCCAGCTCCCCGATGCAGTCCTAAAGTTATAGTACGTAGTTCAGAAGACCTCTACGATCATGCCTACGGGCTACGCGCGTAGCGCCGTAGCTGGTTACGAAATCAAATCGAATGATATGTATTTATAGAATTGGAGGATAGCTCCTACTTAATTTTTACCTAACATTACTCTTTTTATATTCACATGTTGACGTTGTCGCTTTATTTTCTAATTTAAAAAAGCGCATAGAAAAACAAGATCAATATACCAAAAACATGACAATTTATTAAGAAATCGCGGTAGAAAAGGCGTCTTCTTATAGGGCTTATAAATCCGAATATGAGAGAATAAACGGCGGTGCGGGGGAAACGAGGACCCTTATATTTATTTTTTCGTAAATGTTCGCTAAGGCGGTAAAATATTTTACGAGATACCATCATGCCGAAACATTTTAGTTCTTAAGTCATCGGCGTATATTATCCCCCATTCATAGTATATTCATAGTATTCTAAAGCTTTTATTTTAGTGATACGTTCCCATGAGTTCGTAGTAGGAATTAATCCACATTGTAAAAATTGCGTGGTCAACAATAAAATACCTAATCATTTACTAAGATTTAGACAATCTTGTAGATTTATCCAATTTCTAGTTTTGATTTTTCGGTTAAACTTCATATATATTTAATTTTTGTAAATATACCATAGATTTACTTTTACATAAATATCATTATAGTTTAAAAGTACGCTTCGCCACTTTCAAGATTGCTATTAATCAGTTATTAATAAATATAACACGTTATAAACGCTCATCACACAATATAAAAATGGTTAGAAATATCCAATAAAAATATCTTCT
>DWNK01000109.1:0-14948 GCA_018250315.1 Hyalothyrus neleus pemphigargyra | reverse complement strand
GAAGATATAGGCGCCTGAAAATGGCCTGAGTTGCTTCGAGAAAAGATGGTACGGCCTGCCCTCGGCTTGGCGGGGGGACTGCCGTGCCCCCCGATTATTTTTTTTTTTCACGGACACAATAAATTCATTTCCTCATTTTTCTATTACAGCTGTCTTTTCAACATGGCACTCGGACCACTAAGTACATATTACTTAAAATATAGCAATGTTTGATTGCTTGAATGCAAATAGTATTTTACCCGCGTCTCCGTCTCCGTACTCTGGTGGTGAATCGATCTGCCTATCGAATGTTTCCTAAAAGTTTTCATCAAGCTGCATCGCATCCGCTACCACCCAACACTTGGTCCACATCCCAAAACCTTAGCCACATTAGCCCAGTAATTTGGCATTGTAAGTCGATAATGAATAAAATACAATCGATCGGCGACATTACAACAGTAACGGCACTCGGGAACATTGGTGTCGCATTAGGGTATCTCGCCACTTTATGAGTCCTCGCTCACTCACGCTTTCTAGACCGCTATCTCCCAGGCTATCGGTGTAACCGCAATCTATTTTATGAAGAATTTTATCTATACATCCTCACGCATAAATAAACTCTAAATGTTTGTCGGTATAGAAATATCTGTCGTTTACTAAGCTTATAGTTTCAAACGTTACCTAAGCCTATTTCATCCTGATTCTAGTTCACAAGAGATATATTACAATTCCTATTTGATCAGTCTAGTTTTCCTCCTAGTTTTATGACACCTTGCGTATACGTAATCACAATAAGGTTTAATTTAATCAAAATTATCCCTTAAGACAACTAATCCAGTAAGATGGGAACTTTTTTGTTTGCTAAATTTTGTATATTGATACGAGGCGAGGATTTTAGGCTATTTAAACAAGAGTCAAGGAGTCAAGCAAACAATGGAAAGGCCAGTCCGTTTTGCGCAAACTCTTAACATATTCTCCACATGAGGGTTAAGGAGTGTCTCTTATGAAGATATAATTTGAAAGTGTCCTCAGGTATATAACGAACATGAATTTACAAGCATGCCATCAACATCATCTATCAACGATATCTCGTAATTAAGATATGATCATCATTTACTTATTAACACGACGCAAGGATGAGGATATGCCCAACGTGTCGCAAACGCCATTCGAAAGTGGTAT
This sequence comes from Hyalothyrus neleus pemphigargyra, assembly GCA_018250315.1. Classification (NCBI taxonomy): domain Eukaryota; kingdom Metazoa; phylum Arthropoda; class Insecta; order Lepidoptera; family Hesperiidae; genus Hyalothyrus; species Hyalothyrus neleus. Next base: position 13,787 of record DWNK01000109.1, on the reverse strand, counting down.
TACTGGTGCAGTAATACTGGTAAGTCGGATATTGTATAATTGTAAAATTATGTAGCGTCGTGTACTAGTGTCGTGTTACTGCTAACTATATGTTTACTAAAATACAGTTAGTTAATCACTCGATTAAATCACAATAAGTATATTTTATTCGATTACCATGATTGGCCATTTCTGCACAAGTTTTCACCAGAAAGCTTTTGAACGGAAACACAAGATTTGCTTCACGTAAGTGCATTTCCAGATCAACTTGTTCCGTTTTATAATAGAAATATGTGACAATGATTTATTTTAGCTTTGTAATTTATAGCAGTATTATTCGTGAAATCGCAACGGCAGCACTACCTTAAAATTTCATGTAAAAATAAAAAACATGATAACACACTACTTTAGAACTCAGGAGAAACATGTTAATAATCATTTAGATTTCCGCTTGGCGGGAAGTCAAAACCAAAGCTCGAAACGCAGCAAACAGAAATGGCTTGCAGAAATCCATGATTTAGTGCAAGGACCATTCACAATACCACAAGTGACAAAATAAAATAAAGATATTCAGAAGAACGTCTGCGGACAACCTTTTCTGCTGACAGCGAGTGTTTATCGCTAACGGGCCCATCATGTGACATTAACGCCCCACGTGAATGAACCTTTATTGGACCGGCCGCAAGGAGCACCGGAGAAAGTTATTTTTACACGAAATGTCCATTAGCACCCAACAATGCGATGCACTTACATGACGAAATCAGTCTCTATACGGTAACAGCGTTTTATTAAGCCAATAACGATTACAGCACCGAGAAGACGTCGCATTATAGAGTCATCGAAATTTTGTAACTGATACCGTATGGATATTTATGTATGAAATAATGCACACATATCACTGCCTTAAGTAACGTTGACACTCAATATTGATAGCCAAAGTGCTAAAAATCTTAGACCATTTTTAGCAATTGGGTGATCAGTTTTGTTTCATTTATTTCAGTTTATCGGATTATGGAATCAATGTCCTTGTCTGAGGAACGACGAAGATTTATTTACGAAAATGAACCCACAAAAAGGTCTATCTAAAACAAATATAGTTAATTCCAAGTGTACAAGCAAAAACAAACAACGAAACCAAAGACAAACAAATCAAAACATCGTGCCCATCATCACTCACGCTATCAAAGACCCTAAAAGGTCCAACAAATCACGCACGTAGACGAAAAAAGACCAAATCCAACCGACTTCGACCATTGTGTTAATTGGTAGGCGAATGGACAAAAAACACAGAGTACACAAAATTACAAGGAACAGAAAACGATAAATAAAACAAATAAGACAATGGAGTAGTACCTACACTGTTACTTTATCTCGCAGAGGCTATTACACGCTACAAATAAAAAGGTTCCCACCTACGAAGGCAAGATAAAAAGGGGTGGTTTTAAACCCCGCACGCGTGTTCAACTTTAAATAAGATTTAAGTGATAGGCGAGTACCAGGTGTCATTCCCAAAAGCATACAACAAAAAAGTTATAAATGAAGTTCGGACATGATATGTACCCACATAAAAAAATTTAATAATATAAACCATACTTACATCTGAATACGTAAAACAATTGTCTTGTAGTTAAGGTAAATTATTCTCCAATCAACATAACGAATATATCATAAACATGATATTCTTGGAACAAAAATAAGCATGTGATAGTTTTTCAGAAAATACTTGTACAGAAAAATATACTTGTACAAAAAATATTAAAAACATTAAACTATTCAAAAACGATATATTACATTATACAACATAACACATAACCAACAACCGAGATTTTTTCAAATATATTAGATTTGGATTTCATGAATGAATTATGAATATTTGATGCCATTGATAACCACATCCTATCCCAAACCATGCCCCTCCAATCGAAACCCAAGAATTCCTTCGAAAAAACCTGCGAGGACGGCAGTCCCATTGCTCCTTGGTCGAATTGTACAATTGTCGTAGTCACTTATACAAAATCTTTATATAATCATATAAAACTCTAAAAGGGTTGTTAAGGGGGCGTTACTAAGGACAAAGGAGCTTAAGTTTGGAGCATGTCATATGCATACGAAAATCATAATAAGTCATTGTTTCGGTCTGTCAATGTTAATGATTATCGTTACAGAAACCGAACGGACAAATGAGATGGGCGGGATTTTACTTCAATTTTTTTATTTATGAGTGATGTCGGAATAATTCTCTCGAAAAAGTTTTTTTCGTATCCGGGACAGAATGAAATTATTGACACGAACGTACCAGTCTTATTTGGGATTAAAACAATTAATTATTGTAAGTGTAGTTCCTACATACTTCATGATTTTAAAGTAGGCTGTGTCGTATCATGACATATGAGTATAATTAATGAGGTCTTACGTATTGCACAATATTTCTGATTACTAATAGGTATTTGAACATTTTTATACCAGCCATAACTTTTCAGGTTTGCTTATGAGAATTTTCAGTTTAGGTATATATTGAAACCCTAATTGCATTTCCATTATGCAATTGTCACCAACAGTGTGTAGCAGGTTGGTTATTACATAAGTATTTAAGTTGATAGATAAAATTACACATTTGAAAACAATAGGCTTTTTTGGTTTTATAGCCATTCAGGTCATTTCAAAACTGAAATCAAGGCATTGAACGACGATACAAGCAACCACGACGCAAAACTTGCTCTAACATAAAGATAACAGAAAATAACATAAAATAACAGAAAATAACAGAAGATAACATAAAGATAACAGAAAATGACTAACGGCAAAAACAATTCCATTCCAAAGAGATTTGAGGAAAATACCTGTACAGGAATGTGCCAATGTACACGCTGTGCATACGAAAAAGCACACGTGTCTGTGTAAACAAATCGTTTAGGTCTAGACGTCATCACACGATTATATTTCAAACACTACAGAGGATACTTAAATACCTGTATTCTATAACTGTATTCTAACCCAAAAATACTTGAACAGAAATCAGGTGTTAATTACGTAAGAGCGGTCTTCCAGATAGACTTTTGAGTATTATATGTCTGATTCATTTATTTTAATAAATGTTTTTGAAGAATGTATGTTGACGGAGGTTAGTGGCTAATCAGAGTCCTTTCAAACATCCTATGAGATCCGATAATACATATCGACTGCTATCGATAACAATGGAGCCTGTCTGCTTAATGAGAACGGGAGTCTCCAACTCCCGATCGCATTCAATGTTGCGAAACCTTTTAGATCTTTTAAAACAGCGAAGCTACGTGCGCTTTAATAACATAAATATTTTTAATACGTAATGAATAATATCTAATTATAATATTGGGACAAAGAAAATAATTACACACTGACAACATTTATTCTTACCACGTTTTGTGTAGGTACGTTTCCACCGCAAACGTACGCACGTCGCGATGTGAATCCGCTTTACCGTGAGCCATACAGTCTCACGAGCGCTCCTTCTGTTTATGGTATTATCATTCTGATATACCATTTTGATATTAAACAGCGCACAATAAGAACTATTGTTCTTTACAACAGAGCGTGACAAAAGGACAGATTGTCAGACAAAGGAGACGTGCACACGAGAATGTTTTTTTCGTTACATCATCGTTGTAAGGCGAATTCTACGTAATTATTTGTTTACGTTGCTTGCATTTCAAACCATAGGGATACGAATGTTGGATGGCATACTAAATCGATCTAATTATGCAGCGTCTGTGCACCTGGGCTTCTGAATTCAATTCACACTTGAATCGACTGAAATTCCATCAGGTCCTTAGTGGAACTAATTGAATTGTTGAAATTGGACGTCTAGTGAACATAAATTTTGATGAATACTCCATTAGTGACATCATCCAAAGTCAAGGAGAAGGTGGCGTGAAAGAAGTCGCCAAAGGTAATCGTTATAAACATAAGGTAATCAGTTGACAGAAACTCCATCAATCCTTAGTATATCTAAACAAATTGTTAACAATGAAAGTCTAGGTGAAAATATACAATCGAAATATACGATATCAAGGCTCAGTTTTCCTGATGATATATGATCACTATTTGATGTCAAATTCTATAAACCAGATGTAATTCAAAAATAAGTTGTGGAACGATTCTGAAAAAATCGTTAATAGTGAAAGTAGAATATAAAATAATATATCCATCTCGCTACCAAGGACCACCCGCGATTCTGCCGGAAGTCGCGCGTCTATAATAATAATATGTATTTTTATCCAATATTGGACTTATTTTAAGATCCATCCAAATTGTTTATACGACACTTATTCCAGTCATAAGTAATGTAGCCACAAATTATTTTATTTCATTACTTTATTTTACGAGTTCTTTAGTTTACTCTCGCTTCTTGTTTTTTTTCTAAACAGCGCAGCCAATTCATGGATTTACTCTACGGAACGTACATATCACCACAGAAAATGTATTATCCCTATTGGAAATGTCAAGATGGAATATGTAATTGGCCAATTAGATTCATTAATTAATAAATTGATTGCTAAAACATATTTTGAAAACAAACTATTTTAAAGTTTAGGTACAACACCTAAACATAGTGAATTTAAACGGCCTATCATAAATTAATACTAAATGCGTCTATAAAATTTCGTGACTCTGTTATTGACCATGAAGAAGTTCCCTTTTCTAGTGCCTACCCTCGCTGCAACAGCCAGGTTATGGCGACCTTAAGGAACTTCCTCGTCTCGAGGTAATGATGGTTGTACAATCAGGCCATGGGTATCATAAAAATACATTGTTATCGGAACTGAACAAACATGTATTCAACTCTGTACGATACGAGAAAGATGACTTACCAAGTCATCTTGCAGATTTGGCCTTCACAAACTAAGAAACATTTCAAGTTGAACAAAAGCTAGTAGAATATAAACCAGACATACTTTACTGAGTAGTGGTAAAATAATTGTACAATAAATACGCGTGCGAATAATTCCACATTCCTTGTTTAACCAGCCTCGACAATTTATAGACAAAATGAATTATTTCTTAGGGACCCACGAAAAAACTCGTAAAGCCAGATAAATGGGCAAGGATGATTGTATTTCATTCATTAATATTTACAGCCACATGATAGAAACAATGGATGTGTCGACTAGTTACCTTAGCCTACCGTGGTGAAGAATAAATTATATCCTAAATGGAAACGGGTTCTGACATATCAATCAGCATTTGTACTTTTTGTTCGCATTACAAGATGAGATGCAGTCGATGGCATAAATACTTTAATTAATGAAAATAACTAAGACGACAAGATTCTTGCCGATCATCCTAAGCTAAATAACCTGACCAGTTGGAGAAGGAATTCAGTTACAAAGACGTGTTGAGTGCGGAAACAGTTAGAGTCTTATTACACGAATAGATGAGGGAAAGGCAATAAAATATTAATTCCATGTGTGAGTCTCTATGAGCTTCATTTGGTGAGACGCTGCATTGCTTTAAGAGCAAATGATAGTTCTAATCTAAGCATTTGCAAGTATTTAAAAGTAGCCTAGTTAAAACTTTAACTGAAGTTGAAGAAGAATTTGATGTTGGTGGTGGTGGTTTATTTTTTCAACAAATTTGAGTCGCCGACAAACCAAAAATAAATGATTTTCCGCGTAAAACCTTTTATTTTTAATGGAAGGAGTAATTAAGTCAATTGTTAACCGCGATTGTTAAGCGCCTTGAGTATCGTTAACAAAGCGGAGGTAGTCGGATGGTTAGAAATTAGCGACCATTTAGCAATTAACAATGCCGAGGTTGATGCGCGCCGCGGGACGATTGATAACTCACAACGACCGGCTAAACTTTTATGAATAGGTTAGGTTATAGTTTGATTGTATGGAGTAGACGATATCGTAAATGTCGCAACACCATCATATTAAATGCACTATTTTAACGGCACTTTGCTGGACTCTTCTTCGACAGTGCTGTGTAGAAACTATATAATTTCCTCAGTAGTTAAAATAATAAACCTGTTATAAATTGTGTCGATATTCCAATTGAACTTAACCATTCAGCACGTAATTTTTTATTAATGGACTATTTATTTTATTTTATATGAAGTACCTACATTATTGCGGTTTGATTTTTCTGGCATTGAAATATTTAACTTAATGTTTAATTGATCCAATTTATTTTTTACTTGTATTGGATTAATTAACTTCATATGAAATAAGATGGCATATGATTCACATACTTACAGACTCATATCTGATGTAATTTCTAACTGACGTGTTGTTTATTATAGAATACTTAAAATTTTCTTCCAAAGACACGTACATGGTATACATTCACTACGTTTAGTCACTCCCTCAATTTCAAACTATCCTCATCGCCCACGTCTAACTGTGGGACAAGGGCATATGTCAAGGCGAGGTTCATCCGGTGAAAATCGGACGAAACTTTATCACTGCCATATAATTGCCGGGTGAAATTCGTAAATTAGCGGTTAGCGTGAGTGTGCGCAGTACGTCTTCGGAGATGTGGTGATTATGTACGATATTGCCCTTGTACCGGTTCGATTGTTGGAATAGCTTTAGTACTCCAATAAACAGAGGAATCGTTGTGTGTGTGTTACGTGGAAGATGCATTTCTATTATACCGGGAAATTTACGTTCCGCATTTTAGTAGATGGGTAGGATGGTACCTTAAATTTTGTATATATGGTGAGATTTTAAAAACGCCAAGCTTCATAAATAATTAATATTACAATCGGTCACAATAAAGTGTTACGTGTCACACTTTTCCCACTACATAGAGGAAATCTATCAGGAGGAAATTTTCCAGTAATATCTGATCGCTTGGACATCCGAGTAATGGAAAGGGCAACTGGGCAAAGGAATCTGGTAAAACAAGAACTTCTTGGGATCTTCTCGTGGAAGTAGTCCTCAATGTTACAAGGGGAGAAAACCCTGCCCCCGAGCGGTGCCTGAAAGGGCAAATGCTAGGATGCGTAGTTAGATCAATCCGAGTTTCCGACATATTTTCTGTAAGCACTGATGAGGCCACCGAGGTGTTTCTAGTGGGTGGTAATCCCACATTGCCTGCTATCTCTCCCAGGGTACCGGAAATCTTTGAAAGATTTATTGTCTCAACACCGAGTCTGTCACAAAGGAATCAAAATCAATCGTTCCCCCTCCCCTATTTTGTCACCATTATCAAAGAACCTTTCATTTTCCGCAAGACAATGCGTACAGGCAGCTAGTCGCACAGGTACTCGTACAAAAACCACAAGCGAGGCGCCTCACAAATCAATCGGGCGCGCGGTATGACAGTAGGCAATTTCTCCAATGTCGGACGCACGAACTGCGAGGTCCGCCGCACTGCACAGAACCGATGGTTCCCACACCGTGTCACGATCGGGTGGTCAATTGAAAAATACACATCGAAAGTATCAAGCTGATCATTTAGTAATAAAAAACGAAGTAGGCTTCGGAATGTAGCTCAAATCATGGTTATCAAGACTTGACTGGATATTGCTTGCTTGAAATAATGTTGAAGGATCATCCTGAAGTGGGGGAGGCAAGAGGCCCTATTCTGGTTAGAGGTACCGCTTGGGTACACATAGCAACCACAACTTAGGACAGCTCACTACCCTGTCAGCTAGTTTTCTCTTGCTTTTTCGGCGAAGGAAAATATCGTGAAAAAACATACGCACCTGGGAGTTTCAAATTATAAATGTTCTCAAGTTCATGTGAAGTGCACTAATCCGTTTGGTAGTCCAACATCTACTATGTTGGACTACCACTACTACTACTAAGGGATAGTCCTTCTCATTCTGCGATGAGACTCATTTTCATCAAATCCCCACACAAATCAATCTTGCGCGCTATGACAGTGGGCAATCTCGGCGATCTCGGACGCACGACTCAAAATCCGCCGTTCCGCTGCACGCAGCCGCGACCGTTCCCACAGCATCTCACGATCTGCTGGCTAATTGAAATTGCACCGAGTACATTTCAAGTTGGATTCTGAAGGGGCGAAAATTATAGCCTGCGTACACCAGGTCCCCTTGAACTTACTAATGTTTTTCTTGTGAACTTACTAGAGTTTTCGGTCTATTTTAGAGATGGTCGAGTTCACTGCAACGGTTCAACTGCAGATGGACTGCTACATTTCTATGAAACAATGAATCTCAAATCTGGGTTACGAAACCCAAAACCGAACGCAAAAAGTAATGATCAACATGAGGATTATTTAATCCTTATGTTACACGGTCAGTGCACCATTGATATGTTAGTATAAACATTTCTAAAATTACACGAGTTCACCCTCAAGACGATCACAAATGCGTTGTGATATTCTTGGGGACTGAAAAAACACCCATTTATTTCGTCCAAGCCGGCAAGCATAGGCGACTTCTTTTGCGTTTGTTCATAGGCGGCGATGACTACCTACCATCAGGTAACCCGCCGGCCTCTTCGCTCGGCTTAAACATAAAAAAAATAACATCCATCGTCCATCACGATATTTACCACCTAAAACCCTGACAAGGCTTAACGATTGCCATATCAGTCTCAGTATCAACCGGATTGCTTTACGTACCCTTAAATTTTTCTACTAGCAGTTACATATTCAACTCTCGGTCGCACTCGACGAGTTAGTGCCAGTCAAATTACCTATCAAATCTAGTTAACATACATTGCAAAATATCAAATGTAACTGAGAATGCCATCTGCGCAAGTAGTCTACTTATTACAGGTAGAGCTTAAGGCCCCCTTCGAGCCACTTGTTTGCTAAGGGGATGATTACTATAAAATTGTTCGTTTCTTCATACATTCCTTCCCCTACGGATCGTACAATCCTTTGAACGAAAGGGTTCAGGAAGCATTAACACAGAAAAATGTTTCCGTTTTCTCAATATAAACCCTTGAAAATATATAGTAAAAATATTCAAGTTGAATTAATTTTTTAACTTTGGGTATATGAATACTTTTTTTATAAAATTAGCCGAACAAACAGGCAAACGCGCCACCAAATGACTACTACTAAGTCGCCTACACGACTGCGACACCATTGCATCGCCGGCCTTGAAAAAGACTTCTTTTTGCGTCGTTTTTAGTGCTTATTAAGTCATAATTGCTCTGGCAAAGTATGTAAAAACTGAATTCCACTAATTTCCACTTCCTTTCTTATCTATTATGAAGTTAGTGTGTAAATACTAATTTAAAGTCTCTATAGTCTCAAACATTACCGCAATGACGATATGCATCTGGGTCATATGACGTTTAAAACAAAACAGTTACAATAAGCATACGCTTCATTACAAATGCATCCATTAGCGTTATGGGCTGATGTTCATGTTTGGTCACCGCATTAGACACTCGCAATTTTCGCACGGCACAGTTGTGACAACACGCGGCCCGCCGGAGGCTGTCCGCGAGCGAATTCCCGCACAGTTACTCACGACGAGACAAAGAGCTGTACCAACAAACGCCTCAGCGCTTAGTCAAGTGCCGGAGCAGTAACGGGAATGCACCGCGGGCCGCCGGCGAGCCGTCATCGATGTTTGTGGTCTGAGGATTTTTTACTTGACGATATATTGATAAGATTCCTTTAGGGTTATACTAAAAAATTAAATCATCAACATTTAGCAACTACGATCTGTGTAAACTTCACCTGTTGGTTGAACTACAACGTGTTCTATTCAAAAACTTATTTTATCCGAAAGAATATTTGCAAATTAGTACGCAAAGTTAGCCTAGTAGAGTTAGTACGTAAAGTTGGCTTCAATACAAACGGCAACTTTCGAACTAACTCGATGATCTATTGTTTGAGTTTTCAATGCAGTATTTGAATCGGGATCCTTCTGCGAAAGTTCCATTGTAATCTTAAGAGTAAGCTCGTTACTTTGAAATTTCTATCTACTATACGAGTGAATAAAAGAACAAAGTTCGTCCAAGTCAAAGTTTCCAGGCTCTAGAAATAGCACAACAAATCCTGAGAGAGTACGTAACTTAAATTAGGTATACCTATCGAAATGGACGCCTTAGTTTGCTGAAAGCAAGCTGACCTAGCTTGAATCAAATCCGAGAACTAACATAGAATGCCTCGTTAATGTTTAGACGCCTTGACATACCCATCAAACTAGGACAGAATTTGTTCTATTCTGCCGTGTTTCTGTTCCCCGTCCACATCCCCCGTCTCAAAAGGCGGAACACCTTACCGCAGGCAATTGACTCCTTAACAATTGTCTTGGTAAAGATACACTTCAAGGCCTGCAAACCTTGGATTCCGTCGGTAATTTAGCCGCGGAACTAGGACTACCAAGCTCTCTCCCTCTCCCGTTCCGCACTTATGAAGGAGAATGAATGAGGCGTAAAGTATGTCTTCTGAGTAAAATTTTTTAAATCATTATTGTATTAACAATTCTATTCCTGCGACATTAGCTACCTGGTGATCTCATTACGCTACCACTGGGCATCACAAGTAGGTGAGGGTCACTCAATAGGTTAACCACATCATACTATTATCCAGGCTGACGTAATATGCCATACGTTAGAATTTCTATAATTCACCCATTAGATATGCTGCATCATCATTAACCCAGTATTCCCACTGATAATTCTCCTCTTAGAATGAAAAAGATTAGACCACACCCTTTTATTTAGGCCACTCAATAGACACTTCTTTCACCCACTTTTAACAATGTAATGTACACCAGATTTCATGATTTCTTCAGAAGTCCAGACAGGAGTGAACATAAACTCTTAATCATTGATTCTTCTATTATAAATGGAGAAATGTGGCGGTCACACATACACTAGAGTCGTCTGATCTGCCTTAGTCCTAAGGAGCAGAGCTATCTACATGTGATCTGAGATAGGGCTTACATCAACTTGTTGGAAATTTGACATAACATGCCAGATGTTCATGGTCTTCGTGAATACGTAACATCGGTGTTTCCACGTTAACTCCTTACCCCAGAGAACCTAAATCGAGTGATATATGGCCACAAACACGACACGCAAACAAGAAAAATATTGTCATGACCGCCCAACGACCAGAATACGGTCAAACGTAACAAATCACATCTATGAATGGCGTCAGAATACATTAAAGACTACTACCATCGCTTATGTCGCTCCAAATGTGTCCGAGGGGCATTGATTCTTTCAACTCGACTGACAACACAACAGCAATAATAGCTACAGCTGTTCCGTCTCACGACGACGCATATGCTGAACCAATTTCGATTCTATGCTCTATAATATAAAAACTAATCACGGGAGACGATGAGAGTCACTGAAGGGATTACACACGCGTCGACCGGAAGAGGTCCGTTACACGTCCCGCCATCGATCATGACACGGAGTGATCTTTGTTTATCCGCGATAGTACACGCTGACCCTAATGAGGTGTAGAACTGGCTGTGGTAAGTAACAGCCGGTCGGTCTGCCGGCCGTTCGTTCGCCGAAAAAGGCGAAGCAATTTGTTGCACTGGTTAACTGCGTTTGGAAAATTCGAACGCGAGAAAGGACGAGCTTTACTGTTAGCTACTTCACATTTTCCTTGATGAGTAACACGTATATGTTGGAATATTGCATGAATATGTTTTCAAAACCGGTGGCAGTGTTTATTGCTTTAGATAATTACGGAATCTCAATGTAGAGAGTTAGAATTTCGTACGACTTCTTCTTTTCCCCGGCACGATAATTTCTTAAGATCCTCAGGGCAGGTGTTCAAACTCTTTGTTCCCCCGCTACAATACCATCAGCATACCTATATCTGTGTTACCATGAAGCAGTGGTCTGGTTTGAAGGGATGTGCTGGTGGTAAGTTCCCATCGTGTAAGCTGACTGGCTAGTGACCACCCTCAGGTGGGAGTCTACCGTCAATAGCGACTTGTCGTGTTCCGGTAGTGCTACTAGAACCAGAGTCCCTCTTCCCACCCTTCCCATCCTTTATATCCCATCACGTCCCTTTTTCCTTCAAAGCCGGCGAGCATTGGTGACTCCTCTGGTGTTGCAAATTTTCATAGGCGACGGTGACTACTTATCAGATATTTCGCCTGCCTCTTCGTTTGGCTATTACATAAAAAAAATGTTTTTTTCGTCCAGACACGTCTACTACCTTTTACCGGCTTTTGTTTTTACTCTTAATTCAGGACTTTGTTCGTATCTGATTACGTCAGAAGGTACCTTAAACCGCAATCGTTGTATTTGTATATATGTTTTAGACATAGAACTGTCAAAATGACAGAAATAATACTTCGCAATCTCCTTCACGACCCAAGATTGCACGAGTTGACGAGATTAAATGGATTGTACTAAATTAAAAGCGTGCAAAAATCAACTCTATTTTCTCTAGTTAACAGAACTGTATAAATTCACACTGCATGTTTATATTATGAATGCGAAAGTCAACATGTTTGTTGTTGCTTCCGTGAAATTTGTAGTTAATCGAATTTTGTAATATTTTTTTTATGTTTACACCAGAGGAGTCGCCAATGCTCGCCGGGTTTAATTTTAAAAGGGATGGAATGGGTTGTGAAGGAAGGGAAGGGTGAGAAGAGAGAATACGAATAGTCGCTATTGTCGGTAGCCTCCGGCCTGAGGGTGTTTGCTAGCCAGTCAGGTCACACGAGGTCACTTCAAATATCGTGTACGGATGAACGATGTGTGCATTCATGCTCACAACCATCCAATACATCATCTTTCTGACTAATTACAATACAAATAAGGTAAATGGCCGGTGCTGATAGAGTTGTATGTAATAAATTCTACACTTACCGTGTATCTCTTTAAAATTACTGTACCTACACAGTTAATATTGAATGCGTATTGCTTGCATTAAATACTTGTCATGTTATAAATATTATTCATCCCGTTTAAGCAAAATGTGTATTTAGTGGGAGAATATTTATTTATATTCTCCCACTAAATACTTATTTAGCTTAAACGGGAACTCATTTTGCTAATAAGCAACCAATACAGCAAACGTTTATTAATTTTTAACAGACTTCAAAAAAGGAGCTTATCAATTCGTGTGAATTGTGCCTTTTATTTTTTTTATTATCACTACTGTTATTAACATAGACGAAGCGAAGATCAAAAGCTATAGAGATTATTAATTATCACTTTCCAATATATCATTAAAGCCAAGCATTAAAGCCATTCCAATAAACGATGTTTATCTTCTTCTATAGATCTAAACGAAAACAAACTAATTGAACATCAGAAAGAAGGTTAGCGGATTGTACGAACTAGTTCTCGCGAATAATATTTGCGTATCGCGTACCGTGTTTGCGTATCGCGTACCGCATGCGTATCGGATACGTACCGTGCTTAAATTAAGAGAGCAAACGTTTACGATACATCAATACGTATTGAGAGCGGAGATCGAATAGTTTATGTGTTCAAGAATCAATTCATGTTATTGTATTTATATTTTGAATTGATACGTTGCTCCAAATTTCTAAAAATAAGATCGTTTTTATTGGGTTTTTCTGTTCAAGAATGCAAGTTATTACGCACATTTAAATTAGTTTTCTAATTGTAGTCTAGCCGATGGTCTCTTGGGGGTTATATAATGGTAGCCCCAATACAACTTTTTAAATAAATGAATACTAAGAATTCTATCTTACCTATAATGTCCTACTTTACCGTCAGGTATCTTGCCTGCCACTTCGTTTGGCTCATTTTGCTGATGGTAAGCTCCCATCGTGTGAGCTGACTGGCTAGCGACGACTCTCAGGCTGAAGTCTACCGTCAATAGCGACTTGTCGTGTTCCGGTAGTGCGCCTGAGAGCCAGAGTCCCTCTTCCCACCCTTCCC
>DWNK01000108.1:0-14988 GCA_018250315.1 Hyalothyrus neleus pemphigargyra | reverse complement strand
GATACACAAAAGTATCTGTCCCGTAATGTTATTCGAGGATTTTATCACAGTCAATTAAAATTTTACATGATTTACGCACAAATTAACAGATAATCTCTCAACATAGTAATAAAAACATTACTTAATAAGTGATTCAATATGATATAATCAATTTTGGCATTTATTAAAAAAGCCCTGTAAATTTAAAATTAAAAATTGTTAAAAAACAAACTATAAATCCATTTAGAAGTATCCGAAAGGGTTGAAAGGGTTACGCAAACAGAAGATGAAGTCGCTTGTAGTGTGTCGTGTGTGTACGCGATAACGTAAGTAATGATTGATATACTCGCTCTCAGTTCAAACTAATGACAGGGCGCGAGTGTTGACTTCCAAGTTATTAATTAATATTGCTATTATTTTGGCAGCATGATTACACACTGCGTGATAAAGACGTAAAACTGGGAATATGACGTGGCGGTCGATAAAAGAATAGTACATCTACAGCATATATCTTTTTGCTTTTATATGTGAAAAGAATGAATACAGTTTTTGATTAAAAGTAGTGAATACGGAATACCTGTGGAGTAACAATCACCTAGCTGCCTTCCGGTCTTATGTATATTTTCTAAAAAGGATTATACGAAGAAAGTTGAAATTTGACGTTTAAATAAGAAGAAAAGAGACGAAAAGTATTCTAGAAAAATAATTCTTCTCAAAAATGAATGGTCACGACACAAATTGCAATCTTACTATTGGACATGTTACTATTTTTGTCCTTATTAAAGTGTGATGATTTGTTTGTGAATTAAAACGTATTGAATTCAAGATCTTTTGAATTCAATTCAATTCAAGATCTTCATTAGCGAGAGATAGTCAAAATTAGACAAATCTCGCCAATTTTCAGAGATCTTACTATTTATTAAACACGTCCAATATTAAATATATATTAATCAATTATAACAATAGACATGTGAATTTACAAAATCAACGTACGAAACGTCCTTTCTGTATCAGTTATCGATCCGCGTGGATTGATATCAGAAGCCGGAAACAGTTTCAAATTTAATACGAAACGAGTTTATATCTCATGCATAACATGAAGCGATCACAAGCTAAGAACACAAGGTGAAACTGTGTTACGGCGGCTGCGAACACCTGATCTGACTGTCAATGCCATGCGAATGCACACGGGGGAATAATTTCTGTGATTCACTTCGATTTTTACCTTTTAATTTCTTTGCACTAACTGAGTACCTACATTATTTTCCATGTATTCCATCCTGTATTTATTATATTATGTGTTAAATGTATATATTTATATGTGTAGGTATTTGTTTTTCGATTTTCATGATTATTTTTACATGCACAAAGATTATGCCATGTATGTATGCCAATCCCCATTGATTGGCATACATACATGGCATAATCGGTCGCATTGAAAAAAACTAACAGAACACGCAAACAAACGTTAATAAATATATTACAACTTTACATCCCCACACAACAAGAAACTATTAGTTAACAATAGTTTCAATGTGAAAAATGTAATTCTATAAACCCTAGCCGGTACAGACAGGTCTTAATTAAAATATCGACAACATCGTTAACAAAACAAAACACAATCTAAAGTGCATTCAGAACACCGCCTTTCCTATACATATAAGCCAAACGAAGAGGCAGACGACTTACTTGATGGTAAGTTATCACCCCCTTTCTTATGTATATAAGCCAAACAAGTCAAGTCCATATAACAAAAACTTAATAAAAGAAGATATAATTTTGTACATTGCGAGGTGGGACGATTTGCGAATGGGACCAGTTGCGAATGGGACCAGTTGAGAATGGGACCAGTTGCGAATGGGACTAGTTGAGAATGGGACCAGTTGCGAATGGGACCAGTTGCGACATCGTCACCATTTGCGAATGGGACCGACTGTCACTTAATAATAGCTATGTATCTAATACTACCTACCACCTATTCCTACCATCAACCTGGGTTCACTGGTAGAGAACGACAATAGCATTAACTCCGCCCTTTGTAAACGATTTTTTCTTTACCATAAAGTGTAATAAATAAATATATAATATATTAAAAGTCTTAATAACATCAACATGGGGCAGAGTTTCAATTTGTTTTATTAAAATAGTTAGAGGCATATAAAAGATCCTCATACGTTGTATTAAAGTAATTGTTGACACGAAGTATGTTGGGAATTCATAAAATATACGAGAGAACGCTAAGTTATGAAGGTCCCAACATGATTAAACGCAATTTCTTTACGAAGTATGCTCCGCTTCTGTTCGGAACTTATGATTTCAAGACCTTAACTCTGTCGATGTTTGAGTGTAAAAAAAAGGGAGAAATAAAATAATTTAAAATTAAAGCCCACGTTTAAGAATTTGATGAACCGGCATGTAAACTGAACCGGACGCATCAAGATCTCGGATGCGATTGAAATTTAAATCACAAGTTTAAGTTTTTGTTCTGAATGTAGCTGTTCATTTTATGTGTAAATGACAATCACGACAATATAACAATTATAAGTGTAATAATAGATTTATTTTTCAAGAATTTCGGTCTCCATGCCTACCAATCTACACATAGTACTTTATTTTTTGTTTTTTAGTGGCATGGTGTAATCCACAATAATAAACGCCACAATGCCACCCTACCATCTGACTGAGAGGCGTTAAATAGGAACTGTTAAATAGGTAGCGTAAATGTTTATCCGAAAAAAATATTGTTATTTGGTATTCTAAGAAGCAGCTAATCATAAAAGAAAGTGTTTATGTATAGGAAAAACCGTTAATAAAAACTAACGTTTTGCTGTTGTATAATACAACAAAGTAACTTCTCTTCCTAATGATATTCGTCTGTGAATGCGAACAAACTTGGAGTTTTCGATTGCATTATTTTATTCAAAGTTGGATTTGTGGAGGCTGCGATAAATCGTCCCCAATACAAAATACAGTCTGCGTTTTGTGGCGTTCAACAGAGAGATTTCATTCGCCAATGATATTGAGTCAGAAGTTTATCCACGACATTTTCAATTAAAAGGCCCTAATCGACGTCGTAATGGTCGCCGAATTCGGTAGCATTTGTAATCACCTCGGCGCGAGTTTATACTCTTTAATGGACTTTGGTGAAGTAGTTCCAACTCTCCTTACTGGTAAGATATTTGAGGAAAAACTAGCGCCCCCGAGTGGTGAAGTTGGGAACTATGGCAGACGTAAAGAGCGTGGCGTGGCGAGCGCGGCGGACCCAGTTGGCGCGATTTAACGTGTTTCATTAAACGTTTTGTCGGTGTAATCGCAAGTAATTTAAGTGAAGAGAGCCGAGCTTCCGACTTGGTAAGTATTTTGTGTTTTCTTTTTTAATTACTTCGTTTTAACTTTGTTGTCGGGCTTTAAAAGCTGACTGACAGCCAAATAACAAAGTTCTTTGTAACTATTTAGGGTGGGTTTAATGAAATTGTAGGCTTTTTATGCGATAGCGCCTTACGAAATAGGCGATTTTGTTGTCTGGTTACACGAAATCGCACTCGAACTGCTTTTACTGTAGTTTTTATAACTCTTATCACGTTTCACGGTACCATATTTATGCCTAGTACGGTCACCAACGGTAAACTTAATTTCGGCGATATTAGACACTATTATTTTTAGTTCAGTATTAGTGAATATGATAGACACATTTTTGTTATAGGTAAGAAAAAGAGAATTAAAGGCACCTGAAGCTCATAGTTCTACATCTCCAATATTTTTGATGCTGGTTATAATATTATGAATTCCAGCCCCGACCCGCCCGAAGATATTTTACAAATATGTAAATAGTTTCTTTATAATATAAAATCAAAAATGTGTACTTCGTCATTCTTTAAATTAGACTCTCCGTGATGAGGATGCTACAGTCTTTCTTAAATTGAAGAGAGACTCAAGGGAGAGATGATAATAAAAAGTGTTTCATTCAAATCTTTTTGTATGAGCCTAAGAGAATAGAGCCTTATTTAACTTATTTAACTTTTTTTAGAGTTCCGATTTAAATACCTATTTTAATGCCTGCGCCTAATTTAGCGAACTATTGATATCATCAATAATAACAATCAATAGTAACGATATCATCAAAATTTTCATCTTTACGCAATCCCGAGATAAAATAAACAATTATCCTAAGAACAGCGCGAATTGTTATGCTTGATGCAGACCATTGAACCCGCTAACATTTGTGTCGCGAAGCAAAGCCGGAAAGTGAGCAGGACACGGGGCCAACCTGAATCTTGTAGTTGCATTTACTCTCACACGATGGTAGCTCAGTACAATGTCGACCTTATTACTGTAATCATTTATCATAGAACTACATCAAATCATGCATTTATTGTAAGTTCAATATCCACCTGATATCTATGTTACCTATAAAAAAAATCTGGTAAAATTAAATCTGAAATAAAAATATGAATAGGCTAATGAGTAATAGTAATGAACATGAATCCACGCATGGTATTTCACATAAATTTATGAGAACACATTATATATCCAAGATCTTATAATGCACAGCTTTATTATGTTTTATGGTCCTATAAATAAAAACTAGAGCTAGATAAATATCTAAAGCTCGCACGACAACACCTCGGCGCCGGTGCGTCGTTAATTAAAGGTAAAGCACAATATAACGGGCGTGAGTAATGCCGGAGTCGTCGACTGCAGCCTCACTGCGGCCGCGGGACTTATGCGCCGCTGGACGGTAGTTATGAGCCCCGGCCCAACTATAATTCAACCCCTGCATCTGTTCACTCATTGTAACACACCTTTATTAACAAGCAGGTGGCGTTATAACTTCTAGGTTGTAATGTATATCTTCTAACTTAAGACATTAAAATCTATCGTAGATTTCGTTGTGTTTTAACGCTCTTTTGAGTAGGGCTCAAAAAGGTTATCAACGGAACCCTATTATAGAAGCTATGTATGTGTGAATATGCGTGTGTGTGAGAGAGAGGCGTATCTTTTAAATCGTAATAAAAGCTAGGTGCTTGTGACAACAACAAATAAAAAAGTAAGACTGAAGATACTAAATCTTTTTAAAAATAATTTAATAAAAAAATATTGTTGTTGGTACGGTACCCTTTGTATGCGAACTGGACTCGCACTTAGCCGGCTACCGTTTTTGGGTGAATCACTCATGTGTGATCGTGTGATGTGACTTTTAATTATTAGCTGTAAACAGTACACATAAAAAGTTCGAATAATTAACCTTATCTTTCAGTGCATTTAAATCGTTTACAAAAGAAACAATATCGTAAACTTTAAAATAATTCTACGCATTTTCTTGCTAAATTGTTAGGAAAAGCTCTCCTACGTCTGGTCTGAACATCTGCTCCATTATTGCAAAATTGTTCTTCATTGCTAAATGACGTCATAACTTACGTAGTCTACGTAATTTCCCAGATCGGCAAGAAAACTTGCCAATGACGTGAATCGATGCGTTCACGGTACAGGTAACTTAATATAAAATTAATACATGTGGACGTTATAGGTATCTTTTGTTTAATAAATGTAATTATGAATCGTCATATATAATTACTTACTTACAACATGATATTATATAGAAAATATCTATTCAAAAATACGATAGTCTAATGTTTTCTCAATCAATATATTGCTTTTGCAACTATAATTATATAGTTGCAAAAGCAATTTATTGATTGAGATATATGTGAAATTAAGTCTAAGGTTATGTAGATTTTAATAATTTTGCCGGTTGAGTTGGTTGGTTTAGTTGTTGCCTATTGAGTGAGCTGACTGGCTAGCGACCTCCCGGAGGCCGGTGTCGTGTTCCGTTAATGCACCTGAGAGCCAGAGTGCTTCTTCCCACACTTCCCATCCTTTCCATCCCATCCCATGCCTTTTCCCTCTAAAGCCGACAAGCATTGGCGATTCCTCTGATGTTACATATGTGCATAGGCGGCAGATGACTACTTAACATCAGATATCTCGCCTGCCTCTTCGTTTGGCTTACACATAAAAATAATGTTGACGACATATAAGATCCACCTATCGTGTTTTCTGGGACTGCGTATTACCTATTAGATTTTTTTGTCGTCTAAAACATGTGACATATTGGTAGAAGATTAAAAGCAAAATGCATATTATTTTATGGCGGGCGATTCAGCGCAGTCGCTCCGTATAAATATGTAAGCGGAGGAAACGCTGACGTCTGCGTTCCGCCGCGTCGGTGCGGAAACCGCGTCAATTAACTTGGTCGATGACATATTAGCCTTTGTTCCCCACTAGCTCCCTGCATTACCCCCATGTGTTTACTTACAAGAAATTCACCACTAGATTTATTTGTCTACAGCATTTTGAATCTTAAGGAAAACAACCAACAATCTTTATCCTATTTTCTGACCCGTTAATCGTCAACCATTCTAACCATTACGCCACAAAATGTGACCAGCGGAAGCGGAAAGAATTTTTAATATAAAAATTCAATATCTGGTGAAGTCATCTGCCAGATGCTGGACAATTAAATTCCCCTGAATCAATTCTAAATTAAATAGATCTACTGTGAAAATACAAAGTTTAGTGACTGTCAATGTCAAACAAAGAAGATGAAAAAAGTTTTTTCTTCCAATTCCATTTTCTTTCACGATTCCTCTTTCACAGTCTCTAAAAGTTTTCAAAATAAGAGGTTTTCGCGAGAGTCTCAATTATCGATAAAGACGATATTAAAAATTCGTTTGTTTTGTTCTTAGCTCGCGCCTGGAAAACGTTGTCCCCTTTTTTCCATTGTTTGCATAAGAAGGGAAGCAGAAACAGCGAAAAACGATAATCAGAAATTTGAATTTTGGGCGCCACAAGTACTGATGAAATCGTCCGATTTCGTGCGTCGTTTATCATCGCAATTAATTAGACGAACAAAAAGTTATTATCCTTGTTCTCGAGAAAATTGTTTACGTCACCCAACAGGTCGCGCAATTTCGAAGTCACTTCGTCTTTTATTTCAATTCTATCGTTATTTACCTTCGTAGATACCGTCGCTCGAGTATCCTCAGACGCTGGACGATCGCATTAAGAATCAAGAGCCCGTCGTTATTATCGGAGGATCTATAGACCGTCAAAATTTACATACATAGTTGCCGTTTGGTAGTACTGTGATGAAGGAACATGCTCTAAATTTATTCGTGAGCATTATAGTGTAACATGTATGAGGCAGTACTCCCTTAATGTATTCATGTAATTCGCATAGCCGGCATCCCCTTTGACCGGCCACGCAACACCGCACTGGCTGCACGGATAGAGTAATATAACCTGATGTTTTAAAACCATCCATCACGTTTAATGTCCATATAAAAGAAGGAGCTAGCGTGCCGCCTCTTTCCGCGGATTTTTCTGATAACATTATAATTCGATACGAATTTTATTTACATTACCATTTTCGTATCGAAACGAAAAACATAAATCTGCACGAAGTTTAGACACGATAATTAAAACCTTTACAAAGTTTAACTCCGCAGTCCTACGGGCGATTTGTCAATACTTTGCGATTTATTTAAATAAAAACGAGAGGAATTCTCGCGAGTAGAATTTGTTACTTGCGTTACTTTATTTATAGCTTTGTCGGAAATATTGAATAAATTAAAATAAACCGAGATTTACAGCCTTAAAAGTAATTTATTGGTAAAGAAAGTCGGTTAGCTGACACTTTTTGCATTGGTTTCTGTTCTAACTTAATCAATTGCCACAAATAACATTGTGTAACTTAGGTTACAAGGTTCTTTTGTTAATTTCTTGAAAATGTTTTCCTATTGGTTGTTTATGTTACAATAATATAAGAAAAATAAAATAATAGTAGAAGCGTACACAAAAAAATGTAATCGATTCTAAATAGTATTTTTTTTTTGCGTGGTCAACCAGACCACTTTTAACTAAAATGTGATAGCCATATTCCGAGTATCTATGCATGTATGTATGTATTTCCGGTACCGAGTTAATTGATAGCACTACTCTAACGTAGTGTAGAATTAACATCATATGTTAATTATAATATCAGACATTAATATTAATATATGATATTAATTCCACACCACAGTAAATCTATAATTTCGTTATATGAAGATATAGTATATTAAATATATAGTATCCATTCGATAAAATGATTAATCTGCACGATTTTCTTTGCACTAGAAAGTACAATGACCTGACCCGCATAGAACACCTAAAATATGCCGGGCTGGAAGAATGGTCAGTCGGGGAACGCCATCGGCCGTATTCAATGATCTCTGATTTGCACAAATTAAAAAGATATTTATAAAAAAAATAAGGACTTAGTTCGAGTATGATCTGATTCATTTGTTAGAAAGATGCAAGGATGCCGAATTAATTACTTGCACTGCACTAGTCTAACGTTTTGTAGAATTAATATCATATAACATATTAGACATAATAGTACTGACATAGATAAACAATCCTTAGAATATCTATAGCCGTAAATATAGTTCAGCAACCGAAATTCACAAGTTGTAGTGGGGTCGAGTAAAGCCCCAACCAAGTATCTACTTGAATATAAAAACGTAGTATGGCAAGCCAGCGTCAGAAGCCAATTTACATTAAATGCGGTGGGCCCCAGTGATATCTTATACTTGCTAGAATCCACAAAGCCAGGCAGTCAGCAACTGAGCCGATTATACAATCTCTCAAATGTACACGTTTCTTTTCGCGCTAATATAAATGTAATTTAGATATTAAATGCAATTTTGCAGCGAGCGCACCTTCGTTTCTCTCAAACTTAATCGTTTTAAGTTAGAAGTATTATGGATGGCACGATCGTCTGCGTCTTACTGTTGAAGTTATTTAACGTTCGCACATTTAATTACACAGAAAATATATTTTAATTACCAGCTTAGCTTTAATTAGATAGGAAGAGACATTTAAATTAGTAGATATAATATGACGTGGTAACTTCTATATTTATCGTCATCGTAATCGACTCCTAAACCCGGGTTAAGTCATATTGAGAAGGGTTAGACCATAGTCTAACACACTGGTTAAGTGCGATATTTTATTAGTTCATTCGACTTCACCTTTGAGAACGTTTTGCTGAGCTCGCAAGAAGGTTTCCTCGCTAATGTTTTTCCTCAGCGGTTTGAATATGGACGTCCAGAACTTCTGACCACTTAGTAATGTACTAAGAATAATACCTTTTATTAGGGTTGGCTACAACGACCATAGTAGGAACACAGACCAAGCAGGAATGACTAAAAAATATCACACTACATGCTCTTTAAACTTGTTATTCATAAGATGAAGAAAAAACGTTTCGTTTTCGATGAAATGTTTCCTATTTGATCAAATCTTAACCGAATAAGAGAGAAACAAAATATGGTAATAAACTAAGTATGTCTTTACGCAATTCAATCAGAGGGGTAACAAGAACACGGAACGTCTTAAGATCACAACCCGCATACTAAATTATAAGCCCTTAGTTATTTATGCATCATGAGCCAACATCTTAATAGCTAGAACGAGTTATGTCCAGCCTAAAATAATATTTTGTGTAAATGTTTGAAAATAAACAATCCGCATTGAAGCGGTACGTTTTGCATTCACAATATGTCGTAAGTTTGCTGTTCTAGGACCGTTTTGGGCATTTAATGTTTGACGGAGCCTAATAAAGCAACGAATAATTTCAATTTATATCCGACCGCAATAGAATTACGAAACACTTACCTTTGGGTGTGCTCTTCTGGGAAACGCCACTTTGGGGTCAATCTGAAATGGAAAACAAACGGTTAGATTCAAGTTAAATTGTAATTACGTTTAAACTTTGGTAGGTTAGGGCCCACTTTTGTGACGCACATTTCTGTTTCTCACTGTTCAACTTTTTAGAGTTCCGTAGCTAGTCAGCTAGTTAGTAAAAACTTCAAAAATGGGAACCTTAGAAATTCGGCGTTTCTGTCTGATCGTTTGTCACAGCTATTTTACTCGGAGACTTTAGTTACGTTTTGTATGAAATTTGAAAAGTCTGCTCCACAATGAATTATTAAAATTATGAAAAACAATATTTGAAATGAAAATCAAAAATGTTTTTATGGATGGATGGATGATTCCCAAATTTACATTACATACTAGTTGCAAGGGCCCCTGTACTAGGTGATAACCTGTATTACTGGGTGCCCCGCTCATCTCAGCTCACCAAGACAAGATACAGTAAATCAAGGAACAGTTTACATTTTTTTTAAACAACTAACAAAGATAATATTTTATTGTGTGTATATATGTGTTTGTGTGTGTGTGTCTGCACGTGTGTGTGGGTGCGTGCGTGTGCAAGTGTCTTCTGTGATGCTCTTCATATAAATGTACATGTATGTATGGAGTGCTATACATGATGAAAATCTTTTTTGACGCATAGTCGATTAGTGATCAATAGACAGATTCTGAACAATAGAATTGCTATCTCCCTTAATCTTTTATTTTTTGGTAGAGTCTTAGAAAGTAAATCTTAAAACTTTAATAGAAAATTGGTTTCAATTAGATAATATTTATGTTACTTAATTTTTTAGGTATGCAATTTTTTTATAACCAGACATTATTCGGGGCTATATAAATTGTTGCAACATATTATGTGTTTATGATTTACCGATTACCCGCGCTTGAGTATATAAAATCCTGGATAGTTCATTTTTATTGAGGGTTATAGTACTTTAGGATTTATTACATATTAAATTATAATAATGACGGATGAATGGTTTTATAAAAACTGTGAATAGGGTATATTTTATTTTTAACTGTAAATACCCCTTTCTATTCCCGCTCATTGTAAAACTGACGGAATTTTGATTCAAATTTCCAAACACATACGTATTCTTTATAGAGTGACCTAAATAACAAAATGTACCATAAGTTACGCATAATAATGTCTTCCATCTTCTCGGGAAAGTTTCACAAAAAATAGACTTTTGCCAAAGGAAAACCGGCCCTTGCGAATCAGGCTTACACTGACAGACAGACAGACGACGAAGGAATCCTAAAGGTGTATGGTTGTTTTTTTTAAGTGTAGATCATTTATATTAATAGTAAAAAGTTAAAAAAATATTTTAAAATTTACAAGGAAAATTTTCAAATAGGTTTTTATTTTAAAATTTAAAAAAAAATCAATTACTTATTATTATTTTAAAATGATTATTATTTATTTTAAAATTTGGAAAGAAAATTGTGAAGTTGGTTTTTATTTTAAAATTTGGGAAAAAAATCAATTAGGATTTTATTTTAAAATTTACAAAGAAAATTTTCAAGTAGGTAAGTATATTACCGTATAAATCAGATAACGAAACCCACTTGACCTAAACGGAATGGGCGACTTGTACAACAAAAGAATCATTGGGACGTTTCCGCCCAACTAATCACAGACCGCACATCAAATTGGTAGCGAGCGCGATAAATTCCCATCCTATGCGGCCGCACTGCAATGTCTATTCCTAAAATCCCGTCCAAAAAAAGCACCGGACTGAAAATCCTGCGCCGTAGTCCTGTCACTCGATTTCTCCTCTCGTCTTTTTCATGTAACCGAGCGCCACTATTTCATACGTGGCACTGTTTAAGCCCTCAGATTTTCTCCGGGCAACGAGCGGCCGAACGCTTTAGTTCTTTTTACTCGTATCTCGACGCGCGGGTGACCGTTATAAACGCAAAATATAAACCCAAAGAAGCTACCTTTGACATTTTTAGAGGTAAAATGTTTCATTCCTATTCGCGCTGGCCGTTTTGTCGGGCGGCTTCTAAATTCTATGGTTTTTTTTTTGTTTGCCATCAAAGTTGGTGGGTGCGATGTTTCAATCATTTGTTTGGTTTAGCGAGGATTATGTTAGTCTTTCAGTCGGTGCATTTGCGACTACTTGTGGCATTTTATTTATGACTGAACGTTGAAATTTAGCTTTTATATTAGAAGAAAAAATTCCTCAATTGCGATTTTAATTTCATTTTGCATTCGTTTTATTTAAGAAAATAAGTTAAACTTTCCGTTATAATATTGAAGTAGGAAATGAGCTACGATATAAACTATCTGATGGGAAGTTGACCGGACGGGACTGCCCTGGACAAGGCCCATGGACACATTTGTAAGTAACTCCAAGGATGAGGTGACCTGCATCCGAGCCTTTCCAAATAAAAAAATACTTCATGGCAGAAATACATGTGGTGGTGGCATCCCCGGACAACCAAATCGTCATTACCAACCTTCGTTTTTTAATTTGCAAACAATTCATTAATTTGATGTTAAAACTTAATATTATAAAATGTTTGAATCTGGAATGTCTGTGTATATTATTCTAATATAATCTTTTAGGCGTTATTTTAATGTAATCCGCGATGAATGAGAACCGTAGGCGTCTACGTCTGCGTAATTACGAAGCAAGCGTGAGAGAATAATTTAAAAGATTTTGCCCAAGAGGACTGCATTATTACAATATCAGGGAAACGGCTTTACAGCGTCATTCATACATTCTTAATTATTTAATTATCTTTTGAGTGCGCCGTGGAATAACGCAGCTGCAGAAAATCCGGTATAATTTGATCAAATTGGATTTTCACCCGAGAGAATATTCATTTTTACGTTTAAGTAATGATATTATAATTAGGAGCGAAGGTTAGCGCTTGTGGATGTTTGTACGCATAAAATAAAATTTTTACGTGACCACACAGTTGAGCATCGAAATGTTGCCGCGACGTTTCCATTGTCTTGCGTGAAAAAAACAAGACAACCACAAACAATACACTTTTTTGTATTTACTCCAGATTGCATCTATTTGATGGGCTGAGCAGGCTCATGACTAGATAAACGAGACGTTCTCAGCCAATCAAAAAGTGAGAACGGCAACTTTTCCTTTTCGATGATCGAGTAGACGAAAATTAGCAAAACTTGTACTAAGGGTACGGTTCAGAGTAACATAATGCCATTATTTATTATCTATGCTAATATTATACAGCTGAAAAGTTTGTTTGTTTGTTTTGTTTGGTTGAACGCACTAATCTAAGGAGCTAAAATAAAATTTTAATTTTAATTGAAAAAATATTTTTGCGTTTGTGAGTTAATTTGTGAATTAGTTTTGTGAATTAATTTGTGAGTTAATTACGAGGAAGGCTATAGACTATATAACATCACGCTGCAGCCGATAGAAGCGCAGCATCAATAAAAATGTTGCAAAAACGGGAAAAATATTGTTACATTAGGTTTTTTCATCAAATTAAAGCGGGTGAAACTGCTAGTTAACAATATACTTTTGTCCGGCTGTCCTTTCTTTACTTAATGACTATTATGTGGTACATAGATCGAATAAACAAGGAAATAACTAACCGTCGTATGGTTTAGTGCAATTTAACAATTAATAAAAATACATGAAAAAAGTTTAGAAATAAATTATTTTTGATGACGATAATGTTCTATCATGAACGATGACAATAATTCATATTGACACGGTCAAAATGAAACATTGTGTGCTTAAGTCGTGAATTAGCAGAACATATTATAAAAGCTGACTGACTAGTATTATTTCGATTCACACACACAGCGACATCTATCGAAACATTTTGTTATTATAAAGGACAATTATACATACATACATACATACATACATACATACATACATGTTATACATTTATACATGTTATACATGTTACCACTGAAAATTGAGGTAAGTTTGGAGGGCTTAGATCCAATGCACCTTTAAAATGTAGTCACTTTACCTGTTCTTGTTTAAAGGAAAAAATAAAGTCTGAGGTGCGTGGACATCCATCGTAAATCCCATCTTTCCTTTCCGCAAATCCTCTGGTATTGTAAATTGCGAATGCGCTACTTACTTTAGGTTTAGAATGGTCAAATTATTAAGCGTAGAAATATTTGAAAACCAAAAGCCATTAAACCATAGACTATTCTCAATGCAGAACACAGATTATATTCCTACTATACCACCTTCCTAAATTACATTGAAATCGTCTATGATTTTATGAATATTATAAACTAAAACAAGTATTATAGTCTAACCATCTGAGGTACGAAAACTACCTAGTTTGAAAACGAGAATAAAAAGCGTTGTAAAATGACCACCAAGTACACAAAGCAAGCAGAAAAATCATAAAACCCCAGATGTGGCGCTAAAGCGATTAAGCGGGGTCGATGATAAATTTTAACGAGTTATTTTAATGGAAGCGATCGCAGTCAGTGGCGAGCGGCAGCCTGTGTCGATAGAAAAATAAAACTGCGCACCAAAAGACTCTCAGACTTTCATTTGTGACTCGAGGCTTTATTTTAAGATGTTTTGTAAAGTTATAATGATAATTACTCTCGTTTTAACCCGGCTATTAACTTTACGCTTTTGAATAACTTTTATCTACAATTATAGAACAAGTTATACGTATAACTTATTACAAACTTGGTTAATAGAAGCTTTAAATTTATTATTAAATGTCTTTTTTTATTTAAAATTATGTCTTTTTTTATTTTTTTTATTCGTTTGTTTTTAAGTTGTTTTAGCAGTAAATATTGGCACAGATAAAAATTGAAGTTCGGTTACATTAAAGGAACAAGGAGGGGGTTAAGATGAAACAGATGGTATTGAGGGCGAGGGTGTATAGAATTTTCATTGTAAATTAGTCTATGTGAGTATGTATGTGTTTTCCTGGCGGTTTTTTTTTTATTAAATTATTATTTTCTCTGTTCTTTTAATTCAATTTGATATTTTTTATGTTAAAATAGTAAAAAGTACTCAATCGTTAAACATTTGACCAATCTTGTCCGTACATCATTTATACAACCATCCATCTGTCTATGTAACCATCCCTATAACCAACCATTACCCGTCCGCCCAGCTGTCTCACCATCCTGCTATCCATCCGCTCCATTAACCGACCGCCTAGCCATCCTATTTGCCTAGACGCCTACAGAACTATCCAATAGCCAATCACATCCACCCAAACGCACCATCCAAACATCTGATCTTCCGACCTTCCGCCCAACCGTCCACC
>DWNK01000107.1:0-15016 GCA_018250315.1 Hyalothyrus neleus pemphigargyra | reverse complement strand
AGCCTTCCGCCATTATTAATCTGTGGAAAGCTCTGCAACTGGGATCTGTGTTTATTATTTTTTCCGGCGATGCTTTTAGATTTGACATGCGGCTCCGGTATTTACCCATCTCCTCATCTTCCGGTATCTATCTTTTAGCTTTTTACCTATACTTTTCCCCATTGAATTAGGTGTGAAATTACTTTTTGTTTTTCTGTCAGCAATATTTGTTATGGGGACTACCGTATAATGCATTCATTCTCTACAATATATTTCAATCGATTGTTCCAAAGGTAATAACAAAAAAAGTGGAGAAAAACGAAAATAAAAATTTATTACGACGAAACGTATTGATGGCGTTTCCTTTTCCTTTTTTGAATTCTGTTAAAAAAAAGAAAATTTGATAAAAAATTCAAAAAAGTTACTTAAATTTGTATCGTATTTATTATATACACGCTTCGTTGAAGTTTATGAGAGTAATTTGACTTTTTGTCAGCACTTATTATGGGTTAATGTGCCGTAGATGATCACAACATAATCTCATTCCACAAATGACCTTTGACCTACAATTGGACAGTAATAAGCAATCGCTTGACTCGTTTACCGTAATTTTGCACAGCAAGGATAACAGAGATTGAGGTGCCCAATCGACCAATTAGAAGGCATGTGGTTAGCACAAATATGGAGTATCGAAACCTTTTGATTTGTACCAAGTGTATAAATACACGAACTTTTATATAAACATAATTGTATACCAATGAGAGACTTTAACCTTTATATTAGATATTTATGTTACGATAATTTTTTTACGTAATAAAATTTAGTTCTGAAAAATAATTTACGCCATAAGCGCTGGTTAGTGGACAATCAGAATGTTTTAAATTTCCCATAAGCGTACCTATGCTTAATGTATTATTTCAAGCACTCTCACATTCAAAGCACGGAAGCTACCGCTAGTGGTAAAATGTCATGCTATTTTGTCACTATCAAACACCCGACGTTCATATCATATAATCAATATAAGGGAGGAATATCCTTCTTAGGATATTCTTCTTGACAAAATACTTCGGATATAGTACACAAGTTAAGCAAATTCTTGGAAAAAAGGAGCAAAAATGGATAAAAATAATTCACGCGTACAAAGTCACCGGTGCACTTTATTCGTAATATGATAACTAGGTGTCTGGACAGAGTCAATTACAGAGTAATTTACCATAATGCGACGGTAATAGCAGTAAATCACGGCATCGTTAGTGTGATATGGCAGCATTTAGGTTGGCGACATAGTAAGAATGTGGCAGGGAGGCAGGGTGCAAACGCCTCTGTTACGCGATGTATATGGTATGACATGACAAGTGGTCAACGCGTATCACACAGTATGTGTACTGCAGGTGGATTAGATTGAATAGAAACAGCCAATCAAGCATTTTTTAATTTTAATGACAAATTCATTAAAATTAAAAAACGATTGATAGTTAGAAATTTGTCCCAAATATTAGAGTAAATTTTGTAATAAGATTTGTGTATTAGTGTATTCCTATAATTTTTTTAAGATTAAACCAAACCAAATTAAACCAAAATAAGTTTTTTTTTGCATTTTTTGGGTGCGATTACACCTACTTTCGCTTGTGCAAATTAATGTATGTTACTTACAAAGTTTAAACTCGACCTTACATAGGATTTTAGGACCTTACATATTCAAAAGCAATCCAGGAAGAAACATTAATACGACTTTTATTAATGTTTCTTCCTGGATTGCTTTTGAAGTTTTTATACAAGTCAAAAACTATTGCGAAAAATTATTAAAAAAATCTACGCAGATAATCCATAATTTGGATTAGACCATAAGATATTTTTATATCGAAAGGTCCTTTGATATAATTTAGTCTAAACTCTGCTCAAATGAAAAGAAAGGATATGCCAGTATTGCAAAACTACCATTATACCTAAAATTGTTTGATCATAATACTTATTCGACCTAGGAGTTACTAAGTTGGTTCCAAAAACTGTTTTACACGTTTAATTACCACTATCCATAGCAAAAAAAACTACCACTTCGTCATATCGACACTTTGTTAATGGAAAAAATCTACCATTATGTAACCAATGACAACACTAGTGTCACATAACGGCTAACCGAGCGGGCATTGTCTTCGCCGATCTTTATCGTTTATCCTACTTTTAAATCATTTCTTGTGGTTACAGTACAGTTTGCATTGCGCTTAGGGTTGTGGGTGGTGTGCAAGAACGTATCTTAATTATTATATTTTTTGACATTTTTTATCGTTTATTTTTCTTTTAAATAATTTCTTGTGGTTACACTACGGTTTGCATTGCGCTTACTGTTGCGTGCAGTGTGTAATAACTTATTCAAATAATTATATTTAAAACCAAAAATTCCTAATCTTGGCTGCACCAAATTATATAATATAATTTTTTCAACTTGCCTGTTTTACTATTAAAGTCAGCTATATCTTCGGTTTAAATCAAAATCTGCATTTAAATTCCACACGATCATCCAATAGAAATAAAAATAGCTTGGACAACTATTAATATTATTACGGTTTTAAATAATGTCATAGCAAGTGGCAACCCTAATTACCGGTGGTGTAACGGGTGCATTGTTCGTACTCATATATAATTTTACTTAATTGACACTTATGTACTTACAAAGCAGCCGTAATGATGTTTGATATGATTTATGGATCTTACGACTTCAATGGTATGTTGAGATGAAGAAACTGGTGTTTTTTCATCCATTTAAATGCAACAATTCCATAACGATGTTCCGTTTTTCTTTTGAGCTACGGATCCCAAAACAATCAGGTAAATTAAGTGAGCAAGAACAAAAGACACCGAAGTTAGCAATTTGAAATTATTCGTGCACAAACTTAGAGCTTTTTGCGCTTATTTTAGCAGACGCTGCAGATTTTTTCTCGGTGATACTCGTATCATTTTTATCTTACGGATAAATTAATAAGACAAAATCTTGTTAAAATTTAACCAAGTTTGGTATTTGTAACGGACGAAGCGGATTTCAATGAAACGTGGTCGGTAGATATTATTAGCACACAGAATACTCGTAAGTAAATATATGTATATAAAACGACACAATAACACAAAACATTCTACCTGCAAATATAGGTTTGTACGCAATATATTGCGGTCGAATATCGACTAACGGACGATCACTTGTAATAATCATTAATTACACCTTGGACACTGCTTATTTCTGTTTTATATTATTAGGGATAAGCCTGATACTAGAAAGACCTACTGTAATAATAATGGTATTAAAGATTTATAAGATAACCACCACTCTCGATGAATAACGACACCTAGTAAAACTCGAACTGGAATTTTTTTATGTAGCCCAAGAAAATGTTCTAAATTCGAGACGGAATAATTTCGATATTAAATCCTCATTTCCCCGCAAACGTCTCCGCGTAACAAGATCAACGGCCACAATATCCACGGTCCCACCCATTTCATTCGTCATCAGCTACAATGAGACTCCGAAATTCCAACCAAAAAGTTGACAACATTTTAATAAAAACGCCGAATAGCCTTTGTCGTCCCAAAATATTTCCTCCTTTTGTAATTTAGACGCACAAAGCATTCGTGGCAAACATTTATAAAACGTTAAGCTTTTCGTTTTGTACTTCGATGGTCCCTTCCTTTTAGGGCAGATACTGCGGATACGCAATTTGCATGTATAGGTACGCTTGGGTAGATTAATTCTGCTTTATAATACCAAAGTGCAGATGTTACTTGGGATATGAAGAGATTTAATGGCTAATTGTTTCATTTGCCCGTAACAGTCTCTTCTGGGATACGATTCGATTGTATCTTCAGACTGCTAACATGCAAACGCAGCTCTGTGTCTGCTTCCGGAGGACAATCGACAATCAGAAAGCCGTATTTATAGTCCAAGTCGTACACGGTTAGTTAAGTCTAGTACAATGAGGACGATTGTTTCGTTACGAACAGCGCACATGACCGCCGTTGACCATGCAGTAAAGTCATGTGGATTGTGCTTACGTGATTTATCTTTATTGTTAAACGTTTTAGATGAATCAACACATTTGTCAAAATACACACAAAATACACAGTGACAATGTGTATTTTTTAACGACCCACTGCGACCGATGTTATTTTATCTGTCTATTCCTCTCAAATCTCGATATCGAATTTAAAGAGGGCTTTAATAGACCTCATGTCCCGATGATTTTGTGGGCGTGCCCCTATGGCAATTAAGATTTTCTTTTCTTTTTGTGTAAAAAGCTTTTCTTTATTACAAGTTACCGACTAATCAACATCGTAACTCCTATTTTCTTTATTTATCTCCTCTCCAAGAATTCTCATTAATGCGTATTGTCCCAAAAATAACTTGAAGGCTCAGGAATTCGCTTTACAAGTACGAATATATACCTGTTCCTTTCTCATTTGCGTAAGGATGTTGAAGGTCAGACAGGCATTGTTTCGCTAAGATCCCCGAAGTTATTTGCTAAGAAATCTGAGGCGAAATAGCGTAAAAAATATCCCCCAACAAATTCTCGGGGCACATCAGGTCGATTCCTATTATTCGAATACTACTAGGGCTGTCATCACAATGTAGCTAAAATTTTTGGTTTGGATATATTTAAAGACTATGAAGATAATCGTTACCTTATTATCTGTCAGGAACAGAGAAATGCTGGCTATATACAATTGTATACTTACAGTCAGTATTTACTAATGATAAAGTACTCTTATATTCTCCGTTACGAATGCTTTTGAGCATCACTGGCCACTTAACATGAGATTTGTCTGCTATATCTATTAGGTACATAGTACAAACCATCAATTTTAAATAAAATACAGTCGTCATAAAATATATATTCCGATTTTGTGGACATAGCAGCTCATTTTGGAAAAAAGAATATATTGCTTAACGAAGAGCACCTGTAACTTAACAGCACTTAGGTAATATTAAAAAAATATGATCGGTTTACATTTGATGAAGATATCGTTAAAAATACAAAAAAACACCCAACCGCACATACAGGGAGTATGTGGTATTTTGAAGTCGATTAAAAAATATAGGAGACAGCCCTAAAGCCCTGTGCCTTTTGCAGGGCACTCTCAATGCCCCGTATTGTTCGTTGGTCCTCAGCTTTGTGCGTACCCTTCTCTTAAGCTTCACAAACACGAAATCCATTCAAAAAAGGATTTTACGACATAGCATTAAAGCACGTTATTAATAATTTGTATTCTAGGTAAAATATGTGTATATTTCGTCGAATTATAGTCATTTTAAAAAATACAAGATGTCTTGTAACTCGTATGTTTAAGTATTTTTAAAATTTCCGTAAAATTATTATAACGTATCTTACTATTAATGTTATTAATGTTTTTTTTATTATTTTTGTTACAGGTAAGTTACCTTTACTGGATTTCTACTGAGGATAAATAGGCAACAATCTAACATTGTTATACTATTGTATGGATTCAGGTCAGTGGTAAATTTTTTTTATGTATGAGCAAACGAAACTTCATAGGCGGCGGTGACTTCTTACCATCAGGTATCTCGCTTCCTCTTCGATTGGCTTATACATAAAAAAGCAAGTCTTTAGTAGTCAGAACTTGCTATCCCATTGTGAAATACGTAAAAAAGTACCAACTTTCTACAGAAATACTTAGCAGTGTGAAGTTATAAGACAAGGTAGGCGTTCCGCGATGGGCCAAGAACACATTGTACGTTTAATGTTTGCCACTACATTACGACTATCGGCTGGTGGTAAGATCCCATCGTGTGATCGGACTGGCTAGCGACCACCCTGAGGCCGGAATCAGCCGTCAATAGCAACTAGTCTTCCCACGCTTCCCATCCTATCCCATCCCTTGTTCCTTTAAAGTCGGCGAGCCTCCTCCGGTGTTGCTAATGTTTATAGGCGGCGGTGACTATTTACCATCAGGAATCTCGCTTCGTTTGGCTTATACCAAAAAAAACATACTCGATACAACATGCACACGTCCGTTATTTTCCAATCTATCCATCCGTCGGTAGTGAGTGGTCAGGTCGACCTGATGGTATCGACATAATTATTGTAAATATGACCCGGGGACGGTATCGCGGCTACAATCTTGCTTGGGAGATGTAGGCGCCGGATGGGATTACGTACTCGAGTCGGTGCAAGTTACGGAAGCCAGCAGTAATTTATTAGCTACGTAATAATTATTGCGAGTTGCAATAATTAATAAAACCAAATACGCGTCGGACACAACTTTTTTTTATTTTTATTTGCTGTTTGTGGCAAGCTCCCATCGTGTGTGCTGACTGGCTAGAGACCACCCTCAGACAGCCAGATTTCCTCTTCCCAACCTTCTTATCCTATTGCGGTACCTCTGACGGCGTGTCCTCACAGCCTGTGGGTTCTCAAGGCGTTGTTGCTTACTGTAAGCTCGGCGACACGAGACC
Organism: Hyalothyrus neleus pemphigargyra; assembly: GCA_018250315.1. Classification (NCBI taxonomy): domain Eukaryota; kingdom Metazoa; phylum Arthropoda; class Insecta; order Lepidoptera; family Hesperiidae; genus Hyalothyrus; species Hyalothyrus neleus. The sequence continues at coordinate 8,577 of DWNK01000107.1, read as the reverse complement.
TGTCTCGAAGAATGTGGACATGCATCATAGCATCCTTCAAAGACGGCGAGCATTGGCGATTCCTTTGGCGTTGCAAATGTCCACAAACGGCTATGACTACTTAACATCAGGTAGCCTACCTGCCTGTTCGCTCGATTTAAACATAAAAAAAAATCATATATGTTTGAGTTCTGAGTGGGTTTTTTGCATGCGATATGTGACCAGTGGCCACCCACATTAAAAATTATATTTTTCTGTTTGCAAGATTTATTCATGAATCTGTATTGTTACTTTATGTCTAAATTATATTGTGCAATGAAAACTGTAACACTTCAAGTGTGCTCGCCAAAATGTGTCACCAATGCATAGAATTATGTTTCTCAGTAAGCGATTGTAAATCTTTTTGAGAAATAATGAATCTTAAACCGTTGATATATAAGAGATCTTTATCGCATAAATCGCTAACTCCTTGGTCTTGCACCAAAACCACGACAATCATGGGTTATCTACTTCCCGTGACGAACGGAGATGTTGTCCTTCAGATAAAGACTCTACCGCGGCGGAAATGTTCTGAGTTTTGACAGCAGGTATACATAGGTAATACACATTCATCCTTGATAATATCTACTCTGTACTAGAAAATTACTCTTGCATAAATGTAATTCCGTTAAAAAAAATATATAAAAGAATTTTCATGTTATATAGTTAATAGAATCATGCTATTAAATTAACTACAACGTGTGATGGTATGTATGATGGTGATGGTTTCGGAGCGAAACACGCGTTGGTGGTGATATGTATGGTGGTGTATACCTTTATAACTTGTATTTGAATGTATATTTTGAGGGAGGGAGGGAGGTATATCCTGCATGTGTTAAACCACACACATTGTAGTTAGCGGATTGTTGCGAAGTAGTTTATTAAATTTAAATTCAAAATAATAAAGTTGATTATTTTTCTGGATTTGTCCGGACGTGTCTCGTGTCCGGATTCTTCGTCCGGATTTTTAATTTACATCCTAAAAAATTATTGAATGAGTGATAAAAGTAATAAGCGAATAAAAATTAAGCGAAGGTTTATCATAGACAAAAACAATGAAGACTGGTCATAGCACGAAAAATAGTAGTTTAAAACATTGCTTCAACTGATTGTCATTTGTCATTATTAGGGTGGCCACGCTTGTGATTGGTCGATTATATGACTTACGTGCACTATGCACGTCACCCATGTAATCTACCAATCACAAGCGTGGATTTTTATCTAGTCCTCTGTCCGAGCTAGCTAGTAAGCTGCTTTTGTATGAAAAATAATATTCATTGACCATTAATAAGCTTTATAATCTAGATGGTCATATATGTCTTTGGGCGTCATTGACCACTTAACATCAGATTGGCTGTTGTTCTCGTTTACCATTTAAACAAAATACACATTCGATTTTTCTTAACAAGAGACAAAAGAGCTATCACAAAATATTTTATAGACACTCGGTTATAACGAGTTTTAATCGAAAAATTCGATTTATTTTTATGATTTCATGATCCGGAGTTTCATCGCTATTCGGTCGTTCACCGTGAAATCCTGCAAAAATCTTCGTTATTCGACTATTATATTAGAACAGTAAGTCTAGTCTAGACCATCAAAAGTACATTGAACTACTGTTATTAGCAAATGTCTAATAGAATACTCGGAGAACATAAAACTTCATATATTTTCGTTGATAAATAATACTGTTCCAATGGACCTATTTTTTTATTTATTAGCCAAGCGAAGAGGCAGGCGAGATACCTGATGGTAAGTAACCACCGTCGCCTATAAACATTTGCAACACCAGAGGAGTCGCCAATGCTCACCGGCTTTGAATAGAATAGGGACTGCATGGGATATGAAGGATGGGAAGAGGAACACTGGTTCTCAGACTACCGGAACACGACAAGTCGCTATTAACGGTAGACTCCGGCCTGAGGGTGGTCGCAAGCCTGTCAGGTTAATGGAAGCCATATACATTTCTCATAACACAACTATTAGTTTTTGTTTAAAAAAAAAGGTAATTCTGCAGCTTTAAATTAGATATGCTCAAAGCAATTTTTATCACACATAACTGATTTTGTAGGATCTTTATAAAATTTACTATATAGTAAAATTATAACGCAATTTTTCTTGAAAAGAAATTTTATTAATTAATTTATTTATTACACCAAGTTATTGTTAGAGTATCATAGTATACTCGTAGTATTGATTTAATAGTTATGTTATCAATGTCTGTTCAATCTACAGAACTAAGTTTCCTCTCGAATGACCCTGTTTTTCCGCGAAACACATTTCTTTTTTTAATAACCCCGTAGTTAACATGTTGACGAGAAAGTTTTGCGGCGCGTAGAGCCTTTAATTTAAATACTCCTCATTCTTCAACAAAACCGTAGACTTGCACCATAGTCTTACATAAATCAGATACGCGTAAGAAGAAAGCAGTTAATCTTATTTTCTAAAGTTTCGCTCGAAACGGAGCTGCCTTGCAATGCCTTCGTTAATTACAAAAAAGGCGAATACATTACCTTTTAAGAAAACCCGACACTTCTGAGACACGCTTGAGTTTTAAATTACAGTCTGACAAGACGTCCGTTCGATCACTTGCGACTTTATTGCCACTAACTTGGAGTTTCACCTCATTTTTATGCCAGATAAATCTTCAGACGTCTCAGTCGTAATTAAACTACATTTTGTTGTCTATGAACACTGATCTAGACATTTTCGCACCGCTTTGCATAAATGCGTAGTAAGTTGATGCCAAATTCAATTCAAAAATGCTGGGCTCAGGTCCCCTGTCAGAATAATAAGGATTAGGCTAAAGAACGTAGTGAAGAAAATATAAATCTATGGGCTGAAGTGTACCGCGCTAAGCAATTACGTATTCACACACCTTTAAAACATTTTGTTCAACTTACAGGTATGTAGGTTTCCTCGCGATTTTTCCTTTGCCAATGTTTTCTTTTACTTTTACCTTATGTTTTAAACTTAAGGTTTAGTTAGATATTAAGTGATATAAGTAATTCACGACCCCCAAGACGCAGTGGTCACTATAGTAGTCTATTGGACTTAGAGTTCAAGGTTCTATTCCTACCCAAACAGCAAAAGGGAAAATACAAAGATTATTTTACACTTGCCTTTGATAGACTTCTAGGCGTCATCGAACATTGACCTCGGAACGTAAACGACGAATAAAAGAATTCCTTAATCAAAAACGACCTTGCGGACAATCCGGCTGATAAATTTTAACCAATTATCTTTTCACTTAGGTTCTTCCTTCACTGCGGTCGATCAACGATCGATTTTATCATAGATTTTGGTCCTCATCGACATGTAAATAATATAAGGATATGAATATCTTGTGCAATATGTTCTATGGCTTCCATAACCACAATTACATGTAACGGAAGTATTTTTTGATAATAATTGAGATGGTATAATACGTACGTACTCTCATCATCTATTATCATTATATTATATTGCACCGTCTACATAAGCCTTAGGGATCGTAGCGTGTTGTTTCCTTGTCCCTGTAGCTTTTTAGGATTCCGTACCCAAAGGGAACCTGGCCCTCCATTATGAACACCGCAATTCATAACCACTGAACTCTAACTGTTGTTCTTATATCAATTACGTAACATCCACTTCGCCTAATCGGCCGGACTATAATGAATAAGTAATTTGCATTTTTCATAGCTAATTTAAATTTCTAAAAGAAATAGCTTGCATAGTATCGATATTTCTCGTATCTCGGAACATCCCTTTTTCTTATAACGTACCATGACAAACTAGAACTATATTAGACACATGTTAGCCACGTATCTACTATTGAGCTTAAATACTTGCATTATATTTAAATAAATAATATAATTTAACTGATATTATAAATACAAGTTTATTTAGGTGGAATGGATGTTTATTAGTCTTTTATGCAAAAAAAGCGAAACGTATTTACCTAGATGAAATTTAGCACACAGATAGTTTATAACCTGGATTAACATAAAGGATACGTTTTATACCGGTGACAAGTCCCCGTGGGAAAATTTAAAGACCACGCAAGCGAAGCCGCGGGCGAAAACTACCTGTTTGTAATGCACACAGCAACCAACGAGTTTAGCAATTTTAGCATAAAAATAGATATTACGTTAAATGTTATATACTAAATCGCTGAATGAATGAGGCTAGGAAAATAAGATTTAAAGATGTCTTAACGTGCATTGTCGAAATAAATGTCTTTACTTACTTACTACTTACTTAAGTAAGTAAGTAGGCTTACATTGCGTCTGAGATCCAGTTACCCTCTCCCCACCCTTCCCATCCCGTTACGGTACCACTGCTTTCTGTGAGCACGGCGCCCGCACCTTGTCACAAGAGACGTAGACATGCATCGTAAATCCCATCATTCCTTTGAAAGGAAATGTAACATTGAGATTGCCTCTGATGTTGCAAACGTTCAGGCTGCGGTAACTGCATACCATCAAGTAGCCTAAACGACTAAACATGTTAACACCCAAAAGACACAATAATGGTCGGAGTAATCAAACCGATAACAATAAAACAAGTGTTGTCAGGCAATGTAATAATATAATGAGGAAAAGATTTGAGGAAAACCTATCAAGGATGTACTTTACTGTTTATTTTGTCATGATTTATGTGAAATAGCTTTCTTCCGCGGTGTTTCTTGTCCATACTAATATTATAAATTCTTTAACTATAAGCGAATTAATATTATAAATATAAGCGGACCCTTTAGAATATAACCTAACCAGAAAAAAAGATTCATGAAGTTTTGCAATTAACTTCATGAATCTTTTTTAGGGTATCCGTGCCAAAAGGGTGTCAACGGAACCCTATTCATGAGACTCCGCTGTCCGTCCGTCTGTCACAGGGCTCTAACTTAAGAACCGTAATAGGTAGACACTTAAAAATATAATAAAATTGCACTACATATTTTTGGAAAATAGTAATAAATATTGGGTTACACGGAACCCTTCGTGTGCAAATCCGACAGGCACTTGGCGGGTTTTTTATTTCTGGTTAGGGGCTGATTCAAAACGAAAAATTTATAGTATGGTAAAATTGTTATTTTTATAGTTATGAATTGGAATTACATCTGTTTGTCTTATCCATATTAATATACTTAATACTTAATATTATAAATGCGAAAGTAACTCTGTCTGTCTGTCTATTTCACAGCGCCAAACTGCTGGACCGAAAGTCATAACATTTATTATGGAGATAATTTGAAGGATGACGATGAACACAGGCTACTTTTTTTTCAAAAATCTACCCCTGTGAGGAATACGCAAATGATTTCAAAAAGTCAATGGTTCGTAACTGGTATTAGAACCCGGATACCTTGGGTGCGATCAAGATTCTTAGGCTAACTTATTTTGTTAAAAGAGAATTTTATGTATACATATATACATTAGAGTTATTACAATACCAATACCATACAGATTCAAGATTATTATTTTATGTATATTTCAAATATTTTATTTTTTGTATTGAATGAATGAATAGAATATAGGTACGACAAATTGTTGATAACACATTTGAAGCTATAGAAATGTCTCAACACGTTCTAATCATACACAAAATAGTATTGTTGATATACAATTGGGCAATAAATTACATTAATCGTCACTACACGTCGCCCTAAAGAGAGCCGATACGGCTTATAAATAGCGCAGTCTAATTTAAGTTTTTACGTGACACCGTTTAGGAAATACACGATGCGTGGGTGTGTATTTTTGACGCGCTTTTATCATATCTGTATACTTTGCAAATTTAGAAAAAAAATTAAATAAAAAAATAATTTGTAAATCGATATCGATGAATATTAAATATCTGAACGGGCACAACACTAACGTTAGCTGATATGGCGCACAGAGGCAGGGTTGGGGCGGTTAAAAAAACCTTCGAAGATAATTAAAAACTAATGGTTGAGATTTCGTTATTAAATTTATCATTGTACACAAAAAGTACAATTCGCTCCTTCCGAATGGTTACGTGATGATTGTAACAATAGATGACGTCATCGGATTAACTACTTGAGTTTCCGATTAAGACTTATCATAATTTACGAAGTGGTTCCCTATGTTTTTAATTATTTTCGATCGATATTCCTTAAGTATTAATAGTAATATAATAAATTAACTTTAGTATTCAAATACTGTCAGATAAAGTTAAATAAACACATTTGGCTACACAAACAAAGAGATTTTAATGTTTATGTGATAAATAAAATGTTTAAAACTCACCTTATACGATGGTTTATCCATTAGAAATGCAATCCAAATTCCAAACAAAGGACACAGTAATCCAACAACACGAACACAATTATCACATATTTAATATTTTCCTAATTAAATTCTTCGAATGCATCTTAATTTACATTCAGAAGACATTGCACTATATTTAAAACAACGTTGACCGTTCCCAAACAGTTATTTTTCATACCTATATTTAGCATAAAATAGTTAGCGCGCGCGCCAAATTATATAGATTATACTCAATTTTTTATATTTTTTTAATCTTTAAAGTTATTCGCGTTCGATTACTTTGACTAAATTTTATTGTATCTCACTAATTAGATAACGTATATTTTAACTTCGTATTTATTATTAATTTCGTATGCAGATAAGGAACATATTGGTAATTAGGTGTAATCTCCTAACGAAATCCACAAAGCATATACACATTTCCACATTCAAGATATCATGTCGCACACGGCATAGGTAATGCCAAGAATAAAATAAAAAAATACACGATTTTTTATCACTCCGCCGTTGTGTTGGTACCACTGAACTGTGTTTATAATTTAAAAACGGCATGTGAAATTCGAAGTGAAATGCCAATTATCGGATACAATAAAACAATATGGCGTTCGTTTGACAAAAATAAGTCAAAACACGCGCGCGGGTAGCGTCCGCTTTGACAGGAACGCAGCCATCTCGCAACACGGCCGCTCCGTTTCTGTGTGTTAGTGTGCTTACGACGAATGCTCTGTATTCCTTACCCGCTCACACGGCGAGAGTGTAGGGCTGTCCTTCAAATTTTTTTCTTAAACTTAATTCGTAATGGCTTTCAAATTAATAAAAATTCTTACGATCAAACGATTTATTGCTTTGATATTGTAATAGAATAGGAAGTGTTTTACCATAAGTATGTTTTAATATATTTAAATGGACTTATTTACTTAATGTCGTTATTCATAAGCCATCATAATGCATAATATTAATGACCCGTTTATACGAGCTGCCTATAGAACAAACTTAAACCACATACAGATCTAGGATACTTATAATTTATGGAACAATCTACATAAACATAAAAATAATTTTAAATAAAGAGAGATATTATGTATCACATATATTTTTATTGTACTACTAGATATATCAAAATAAAGGCTAGCATAATAAATTAGAATACAAGACATCTTTTGAAGGTTGGACAACTGAAATAAGAATTAAGTTGCATTTATTGCATTATCTAAATAACACATATTTAGGTAATTGGGAAAAAATGGAACTGAAGTTATAAATAGACAAAAACTTGACACTAAAATACATTTTTTATATAATCAATGTAATAAGAGTTTATAATACCAATTCGTTATAAACTATACGGATTTTAGGTAAATTTCGATTTTTGCTAACTGCAAAAACTAGAGTAAAACTATTGTTTTAAACTACGTATTTTATCCAAACGAAGTAGGCATGTACCATAATAATTATTTACACAGACATTGTCGCAGAATAAAGCTTGTTTTAAATTTGTGCCGACCCTACGCTTCACACAACCAAAGCCTTTGCATACATACACATTAATGTATACACGATGATTGGCACAGCACATCAGTGGAAATGAGTATCATTTTTAAAACCAGCTTCAATTTTCATTGTAATTAAACAATTACTAAGGTATTAGCTAATATAAACAGTGGATAGTTTCAATTGTTCCGGTTTTTCGATAAAATATTTATATTCAATTTAATATTCATTATAGAATATTTATGTGGATGTATGTAACTTAATGTAATAAAGATATTCGATTTAAATATATACAAACCTTATATAATCTCACTTATTTAATTATAGAATAATGATGATTATTCTAAAATGTATCATATATGCTGGTCGAGCTATTATACCAAATTTCAACAAAATTGGTTCTGTAGTTCTTAACTGTAGTGATTAACGTACGCATTACCAGTCTTCACAATCACAGTTTCTTTATATGTATAGATAGATAAACTAACAATAGGCTCCAATACTACATTTTATATGACTGTCTAGCTAGTCAAGTATCGACTAAAGTAAGAAAAAAAAGAAATACATTATTTCCTTTTTTTTCATTACTTTAATGGATGGATATCGTAGTCCGAATTCATTCTTGTTTAGATTGACAGAAATTAACATACTTGAGCGGTGTTATTCTAAATTCCGATATAAAAAAGCAATATTCACAGGAAGATTCTTGTGAATATTGCCTTTTTTGCATATGTTCAAAATATTTAGTTCACAGTACATACTAACACATAAACATAAAAGTCCTGGAGCCGCGGCAAGT
>DWNK01000106.1:0-15016 GCA_018250315.1 Hyalothyrus neleus pemphigargyra | reverse complement strand
GCGGACCCAGCCAATTGAGGCCAGCAACTCTGGACTTTCCTAAAATTATGTGCGTATTACAAACTGATTATTCGGGGCCTCATTCGTAGCCTGTCAAGTAAAACTAAAGACATTTTGAAGTAAAATCGAAAAAGGCTAAATAGAATTTTACACAATAGAATTATAACAAAAGCTCGCCCGGACTCGCTCGCTTAAAGTAGGTCGCCTTCGATCGCTCGCTCAAGAGACACTTTGTTTTCATTCACCTGTTTAACATTTCACTGTATTCAAAATAAATCACTCTGACAATTCGCAATTATCCATTTGCAAAAAATATGAATTGTTCGAAACGAGAGCAAATGGCATTCTGTATATATGAAATATTTTCAAATCCTTAAATAGGATCAAACGACACCAGAGATGTAAGTAAAATGATTATGACTTATGACAAAATTTAACCTAGACGAAAAATTTAAAAGAACGTGCTACGTAGCAATGAATCTACAACAATTTCTTCGCAGTGGTTCGCGGTGGTTTTATTTCCATGTTGTACTGAGTTTGTACTAGGTATATATTATATATTTATATCAACTTGAATAATGTTTAAACTTAAAAACTTTCAGCGTTATTTCGACCGCTACGGGATCTCTATAATTTATAAATATATACAAAATATTTACGTCATACGTAAAGAAAATAAATAAAGTGGTTGTTACATTTAAATCAAAGGAAACTTACATCATTATAAATAATGGCCGTATATGCCTTTAGCAAGGCATACTTTCATAAAGATGAAGCTTTAATCCCATTGATAAAAAAGGCCTATTTTTCCTTTGAGAAAATGAAGAACGGCAAATGTTATCTCTTAAATATTAGAGATAGGTATAAAATGTTTGTATTTTGACTATGTACAGGATTTGGAGGATTATTTTAATGTTTTTTGAAATGTTGACTAAATTAACAACTCTAAAACCTATTAACTGTAATAAGTGGAAAAGTGTTAATAAAACTAATATTTTTACGATGATCAGATCGAAAAAGAATGAAAGATTATTGTGTTTTTACAAATTGTACGTACCCATATTTTGAACAAATAAATCTTTCATTCACCTGTAGCTATCGAGCCGCTAGCTCTATACAAACTCCGAACAGAGACTATTGGAGCAACTGTCGCTTCCCAGACGCAATTTGATGTAAGTATGAAATTTAATTATGTTATTCAAAGACAAAAGAACCAGTATTGCTATTGGTATTTTGTCTTTTGTCTTGTCTGTAAGTGGGAAGTTTAGTTATCTATGGGTTCATATTGGAACAGAAGCTTCCGAACTCTTGTGAAACTATTGCTTGATAGATTTTTTTTTACCAATTTGTAATTGGTGACTTGAGCTTAAAAATCTATTGAGACGAAATAGCTTAAATATTGCAAATGTGTGGTGTAAAATAATTTTTGATTTAAGTTATACTACGTGTTGTTACTTTCTTTCTAAATCATAATATTGAAGAATCTGAATGAGTTTGCATCCAGTGTGCATATCAAATTCAGGTCAATAGCCAATTGTCGTGTTCCGGTAGTGCGCCTGAGACCCAGAGTACGTCTTTCCACCCTTCCCTTCCTTTATATCCTATTCCGTCCCTTTTCCCTTTAAAGCCGTCGAGCATTAGCGACTCTTCTGGTGTTTGCAAATGTTCATAGGCGGCGATGACTACTTACCATCAGGTATCTCGCCTGCCTCTTCGTTTGGCTGAAGCATAAAAAAACAGGTATGTCTTCAACCTCAAACCATTTGCCCAATGAGGACGCTGTATAATTTTTATAGCTTTGACACTTTTACGAGAAATTTTCTCGGTTCTTAAAATATAAATAATTCAGAGTACCACAACAGCCAAATACCCTGAAATATTTTCCCCTCAAAGGATAAACCGGAACCCGACGTCAAACCCACGTCAGTATCCAGAGCTCTTCCCAGCGATCGCGTGACAACTAAACAGATTATAAAATACACTCCTCCAGACAACTCGCTCATAGTTGATTATACTCACTGATGCAGTAGATAAAGAAGTAAAAAAAACTAAATTTTGACAATTAAAGGGAACTTTACAGATTCAGAAGCTTGAGTAACTGCAACTGAACAAAATCGTAAGGTATTTTTATTTATTTTATTGAAGTCTTACTAAATAAGTTATTCAGTTCAGCTGAATAAATTTTTATATTATCAGTTTCATGGTTAGCTTTTGTTTCTTGTTGGTAAGGATCCATCGTATGATCTGAGTGCCAACCAAGAGCTAGCAACCACTTGTTGTAATCCGGTAGTGCGTTTCATAGCCAGATTCTGAATATCGATGCCTCTATCGGCGTACCTTGGGACTTGTGGTCTCTCAAAGAATTGTTGCTCACGTCACAAGACCGCATTTTGTCCCGAGGGGTGGACATTCATCGTCCAGTTCCCCAGCTTTCCCTTCAAAATCTGCAAATAAGCAGCAGTGACTGCTTACCATCAGGTAGCCCATGCTCATTGTTGTGCTTGAATTAACGAAATGTAGAAGTTTTGCGACTCTCGACAGCTCTCCACAGCTCTATATCGTGATAGTAGTTACCCATCTAACTCTGTAAACTTTGCCAGGAGCAGAATAGTGATGAAAATTATGCTGTAATACTTCTCATACTGTATCTTGATAATGATGACGACGATGACTACCAGTAAGGTGACTATGATGATGATGATGAGCAATTAATGAATATAGTGTTGACGATGGATTTGACGATAAATATAAAACCAGTACAGTGAAGAATCGCGTTGTCTATTGTCATGGGAATTTTGGCCCAGAACTCTTAAGTCTTAAAGTTTACATGAGTTCATTTCAAGGATCCAAAAGCGTAATGTGTTCAACAAGTGAGACACTTTAGACAAGAATATTCTCTTTCAATTAGTTTTCATCTCTATGCCTATCTCATTTGTCAACCCTTAAATGTATACAACGCTTTAATTTCGTAAGATTTTGTAAGTTTCTAACTGTCTTAACTTTGTATGAAATACAGCTTTAAAGCGTTTGTTCTACGCCATTATTTTAAAATATGGATGTCATAGTATGACGTGTGTATCTGTGTGTCTGTCGGTGACATATCTCCCAAATGAACTGATTTCATCAATATTAACACGATAAAGTGTTATCACGTTTTTAAACCATCAATGCTTTTACGTAAGAACACTTTAACGATAAGGTTCCGTTTAAAGATCTGATGATCTTAAAACGGAAGAACACTTTATTGTGTTAATATTAAATTTCATATTCTGTCAATTCAGAAATATTGTCTGTATGCTCCTTTTAAATGGAAAATCGAAACGTTAATTTTTTATAATATTTATGTTCAAACGAGCATGCAGTCCCTCCGATGCATGCAGTCACTGCCGCTCCTCCGTGTAGAACAGATGTCCTACCGGAAGTTATAAAGCCATTCCTGAGCTGAGTTAACCCAAAACTACAGGAAAACTAATAAAAATACCCCAGAAATAAGTGTTAACCTGATTAAAACTTGGCTATTGTTTCTTGTCATTTTCGTCAAAGGTTTATCCTGGAAAATTCCAAACGAAGCCGTTATCGTCAGCTAGTATTATATAAATATGCTTACATCTTTCTGCAACTTTGTACTTACACGTATAAATCTTGTAAACATTTTATATATAGGCTGAGGATCTTGTAGAGTTTCACTTGATACTTTCCCTCCAATAATTCACCGCGCATTACCTCAGAAAATCTCACGTTTCCCACCATTAAATTAAGTTGCGGTTACGGTAGCAATTACGATATAAGGGAATCCCTTTTTGGCAATTACTTGATTGCTCCCCAGGAAAGGAGAGAGACAGTTTTAGGGAATCAATATAAATGAAAGCGTTTCTACATAAATATTTCAATTAAGATTGAATATGGCCTTAAGACTGTTTTTAGGATGTTAAAGGAGCAAGCGAGTATACAATCCACAGGATGTTAATTGATCACTGCCGCCCATTGATTCCTGTAACATTGCTACAGTTTTCTTGTGTATAAGTGTGTTCTTGTTGTGTGTCTTTTTAGTGGGTATTCGGGCATCTCTATTTAAACCTCATTAAACAAAAAAAAGTATTGTACATTAAATAAAAAAAATATTGTACTCGGTTATAGAAAAGAAATTTGAATAAATATACTTCCCGGTTGAACTATACAAGTACTCGTAGCTATGATTATATTCTAATAGAAACGTAATCGATTTGCCTGTAGGCGGATTATTAAATTGTCGGAGATTGAATATAATTAGAATACCGCATGACCATCCCGTATTGGAAATCGGCTTTATAATTTTAACATCATAATTCAATATTACTATTATTCTACTTAAATGTTTTAAACAAAATTTGGTAAAGTGAGTATCTATGCTAATAATAAATCCATCCGGTGCGTGTTGTCTTAAGTACGGCTGTATAGCACCAATCAATCTTTAGAAGAATTGTAGAAAAGTTTTGCAAAGAGAATTCATTTTCAGCAAAAGGTTACTCTATAGGGATAGAGTACTTCCAATGCCCATGGCGTACTAAACTTTCATTTCCCATAGCTTACTAAACTTTCATTGCCCATAGAGAACTACACTTTATTGCCCATAGAGTACTAAACTTTCATTGCCCATAGAATACTAAACTTTCATTGACCATAGAGTACTAAACTTTTAATGCCCATAGAGTACTTAACTTTCATTGCCCATAAAGTACTAAACTTGCATAGAGTATCAAACTTTCAGAGCCACAATGTTATATATCCTCCTTTTTTTTGAAGTCGGTTAAAAAATTAGAATACATTTTTATACTATACTATTTTTATTGTTATTTTTATAATATTGTATGCTTAAAGATATTTATTTATATATTATAAGAAGTATGTATGCCTGCACTCTTTCCTAGTCTTATATCATCCAATCTACGCAAAGATAGCCTGTAATAGATTGTTTTCTTAGAGATTAGACCTTTAAGAAATTGTATAAGTGGTGTACAATAAAGACTTATTGTATTGTAACCACCCTATGAGTCTGATGAATCAAGTAGTAAATGATAATAAACCCAGTAAGCAGACCAGCAAGTGCATCAATACATTGGTTGATTATACAGCTTTAGCACATGAATTATGTTAGAAATGTATTCTCATTTTTATAATATTGTATACAAACGAGCATGCAGTCCACCTGACGGTACGTAGTCTCTGCTGAGGAAGAGGACTCTCAACTGAAGTCGAACACTGGTTTGTCTTTAAGAACTAAAATGGCCACCTCGTATATAAGTAACATCTTTCCATCAAAACACAAGAAGGCAGAAGAAGAAATGCCAGATGAACAGATTCTGCAACCTGGCAAAAAAACGTTTAAACAGTCGCGGTTTAGTGTTGTCAAGATAAATTGATTTCAGTTGATGCCTACAGACATAAGTATAGGTTTATACCTATAGGAATCCACTGACATTATAATATTGTAATGTTTCTAAACATAGACTAGAAGTAGGACAACGTATTCTGAGAGGGTCGTTTCACTACCAGCTGCGCGAGCTGCGCCCTCATTAAGTTATGAGATCTATTTAAAATAAATGGACATGTAAATGCCTATGCATTGAGTAATAATGTTACTCTTAAGTAGACATTTTATAGGGTAAGCAGTGACGGCAAAGTGGATACAATTGCGACGTCTTACTACGGGGATTTAGAGCGGATCCCAGGAAAGCAGCTCGATTTTGTCAAAATCAGATGATTTGATTTTTTTATGTATAAGCCAAACGAAGAGGCAGATGATATAACTGATGGTAAGTAGTCACCGACGCCATGAACATTTGCAACACCAGCGAAGTCGCCAATGCTCACCAGCTTTGAAGGGAAAAGGGATGTGATAGCAACATGGGAAGGGTGGGAAGATCGACTCTGGCTATCAGGTGCACTACCGGAATACGATAAGTCACTAGTTACGGTAAACTCCAGCCTGTAGGTGCTCACTAGACGGTCAAGCCACACATGTGACCTTACCACCAGTAGGATTTTGAATAAATAAGGTAAATCTATAGTAAAAAATATGTATTAAGAATGATAAACATGCCGGACACTTCAATAATGTGCTCTTTATGCGAATCGTCATATCAAAAAATTGTCTTAGATAAAACTTAACATCTAAATAGGATTCGTAGGACCAAATTGTCAAGGATCCTCTAAAATAATATGAAAATAATTATAGTCGTTGACAAATCATTTACGTTATTCGAACAGATACAATATTTGGAGGACCCATGTGTAATATCATTCAATTAACACTGTCAAGCGCAACTTGAAGAACTTCCATGTCCCCTGGGCGATCTCAGTTCTCACGCACAAATATATTTCTAGTTGCTATTTAACTAAACTATTTTCTATCTAGGTTGTTATTTATCTTCTTGTGGTGTAAAATTTTATTTTAAAGTTTACAAATTATGACAAATGTATGTAAAATGTTTCGGTATAATTTTGTAGGCTTTTTTCTCGCTCGCCTGCCTCTTAGGCATGATGGTAAGTAGTCACCGCCGCCTATGAACATTCGCAATACCAGAGGACTTGCCAATGTTCGCCTGCTTTAAAGGGAAAAAGGATGGGATGGGATCGAAAAAATGGGAAGGGTGGGAAGAGGAACTCTGGCTCTCAGGTGCACTACTGGAACACGACAAGTGGCTATTGACGGTAGACTCCAGCCTGAGGGTGTTCGCTAGTTGCTGAAGAGTTATACCTACTAGCGAAATTGTCTCACATACTGCTGTGAATGATTGCTGTATGTGTACTGTGAGTGAAATGAATCTCCTAAAATTGGTATTTTGTTGGTAGTAAATCAACCAACCATTGTTCTGGGTTCTACCTGAGTTCGATCCTAGGTCCTAGGTTATTATTCCGTCCAAACAACCTTTACTTATAACTCAAATATTAGAAATGTGTTTTTCTGCACGTATCCTTCGGCGCATTAACGTAATGTCACGTAATTACGATTATAGGCAAAAAAGTAGGCAAAAATACTGAATTGAATTGAACTGCCTATAATGTTAAGTACGATTTATGTGTACTGCCTATAATTTTAAGTACGATTTATTTGTACTTAACATTATAGGCCGTTTCATCAGTATCCCTGGCCTACATCAGTAGACTAGATCCCGCGTTTCCATACTAAGGACTAATTATGGCGACACTTTCACCCTTCAAAACGGAATATGACGACGCATTCATAACTGCGACGGGGAACGCTTTGTGGGTTATATGACCTAGAATAAGGTTCAGGATAACGGCCACTGCAATGTTGCTTTTCTATTATGTTGTAAAGACATCTCATCTCTAGAAGTGGGAGTTATGAGACTTAATAGAAAAGTCTCATTACTAGTACTTCTGAAAAAAATTGCCGCGATTTCTCCTAGATTTATACGTGCTTATTTTAGCGTATAATTGTAAGATTTATAATTTTTTCACTTTGAATTAATACTAAATCTATGATCCAAAGTGTTTATCAAGCTTTTCTTTGTAGTCTTCCTCTGCTCTAAGTAATACAGCAGTAGAAGTGTGAAAAATAACTATTTTATTATTTAGAGCCCCAAGCCGTTTAGCAAGGTGAGCGCCTGCTTCAAAGGAGACATCTTCGTACGAATGAGCCTACAACCCGGTACCGCGAAAAGCTGTGACATCAAGCCCCTGGGGGGGGGGGGGGGGTATCCCCCAAAACTTTTTTAACACTGAGACATTTTGCGTGTTTTCCCTAACTATACAAAAGACACAGTTTGAAAAAATACCCATAACTGCAAATAATCATCCACACATATTCGTGTATGGTTCAGAAAGCAAGTTTACCTGATAAAACCGTTGCAGCGTAGTTCAATGCACACTGCAATAACATGTATGCAAAATAGAGGTAAATATTACTTGTTTGTACGTACTTTTTCGCAGGTTTATATTTCCTGTACAGTCGCTGTCTTAAATCATTAAGTAAATATTTTTTTACATGAACCTGACGAATAGGCAGCCGGTCTACCTGATGGTAAGCATCACCGCCGATTAGTTGCTAACCAGAGCAGCTTTGGAGGGAAATATGAGCTTTATACATGTTCAATGTCCACGCCCTTCGCGATAAGGAGCGGATCTCGTAAACCCGAGCGGCGACCGGAAGCAGCGACGGTATGAGAACCCAATGGGTCCAGGAATACGTCGACAGACGCAGTGCATGAGAAAGGTAGGATGAGAAATTTGATCCCCAGGCGTGGTAGACTTCGGCTTGAGGGTGACCGACCTTACCACTAGCAATACTAATAGGCATAGGTAATTATAGCGTAACGTTTTACACATGGGTTACGTATTTGCTATATTTAATAAATAAACTCTGTGTATCACATTTGCTTCTTTTAGTTGACGGTTGTATTTGTCAATATGCATATTTGATGTAATCTTAAAAATATAACATCCTGCATTGTGTTACCTATTGGTTGTTATGCACATTTTTTTATTATAGGCCAAACGAAAAGGCAAGCGAGATACCTGATGGATACCTGATACCGGTAAGTAGTCACCGTCGCCTATTAAATTTGCAACACAAAGGTGTCGCCAATGCTACGTTGGCTTTAAAGGAAAAAGGAGTATGAAGAATGGGAAGAGGTGAGAGTGACTCTGGTTCTCACTACCGAAATACGACAACTCGCTATTGACGGTAGACTCCGGCCTGAGGGTGGTCGCTAGAAAGTCAGGTCACACGACGGGACCTAGTACCTAGTAAGTATTACGCGGCCACCACATTGTAGCGGTGCAAGTATTTAAATCTGTACTCTACATGGGTTTTTATTCTATATCGACAATTGCATGCTGTGCAATTGTTTGACCACAGACTATTATGTTCCGGTATTGTTTACTTTCATATGTCAAACAGTATGAACAATAATGTTTATTTAATTTCATTTAATGTACATATTTTTATGAACAGTGCACAGCCCCCCGGCTTATGTAGATATATTATTAAATTCATATTAATTTTGTGTCAGTAGGCACGTTAAGCATATGACCCTGTTGTTATGAAGTGAGGCCTGGGCTCATCAGTGGACAACAAAGAGGGCAGCCATTTGTAATAAATAATATACTGTTAACAACTATTCTAGAAATACTGATCATATCAGCGTTCCCTGTAATTTGAGAGTCTGCCGCCAATGAGACCTCACATTTTCATCAGAGCCTCGGAAGTAGATCTTGGAACCGTGTCGGTCAAACCCAAAGACGTCAAACCGACGGTGACGTAAACTGTGTTTATTTTTGCCTAAAATGTGCTGATGTATATATCTATTTGTGTTGTTTTAAGTTATTGTAATTGGTTTTAATTGAACCTAATTCTACTTTGGATACCAAAAATATGTACCTGCAATCTAGCTAGGTGCGCTGTTTTTTTCGTACAAGCTTTAACAATGCCGAATCTCACGTTAGTTAGTACTCGTAGTAGATACTCACAAAGTCTTCTCTTCACATAGTAATACATAAATATATATAATGTAAACGTTTAATATTCAATTAACTTATAATGATTAGCTAATCTTCGAACACGCTGTAGTTGTGTACTAATTGGTATGTAGATGTAAACATGATGGCTCCGCATTATTATATTATCATATTAATCTAATTACTAGTACTATAGGGCGATTTAAATTGCTAGAGAAATGAACACAAACACTTATTAACATTTATTGGATTTTCAAACGCGTAAAATGTGTAAGCGTTTCGACTTACGATTCCAATCACGATAGATTTTAATCTATGACTTATACTATTTTAGCCCAGACAAAAAAGGGGTTTGTAATTTAAAAATAATTTTGATTTGTATGTGGATGAACAAATTAATTGGATGTGTTATATCTGTAATGTTTGTTAAGCTTATGTATATGTAAACAAACAAATAAAAAATAAATTTAAAGGTTAATTCGAACCATTAAAAGTTTTTTTAAATGTAGTCTTAATCACGCATTCAACACTTATAACATAGAATACAATTATGAAACGTACTTATAAAATCATGAAACATGTTTCACGCGCGCTCGCTGGTTAATTCCATTGGATAATACTCGGCTCATTAAACTTACCCTGGATTATCAACTTGGAATTGCACGACTGAGCAATACGAATATTATGATGTTAAAAGCAATGAAAACTCCGTTAACCCCTGTATTTCACTTCTCATAAAAACTTGGGATTTCGTGAAATATATTGGGAAAAAAGGTCTACACGGTCTATCATTAAAGGTAAATTTCGCTGCTTTATATCCGTTGAAATGTAAAGCGTTGAAAATGTTTGAATGCCATGCTCGAGTCGAGTTGAATCTACTGCAACATCGAAGCTGTTTTTCGGTTGGTGATATTTTCGTATGACTACTTTTCAACTGTCGCTGTGAACATTAGCTTTTTTGTATTTTTTAAACCCCGCAGTAACTACTACTGCGTGAAGAGAAACATCATTATTTTTTACGATCTGGCTCAAAATGATTTTGTGTTCTGTTTAAATACGCCTTTATTTCAAATGACACCGTAATTTAGCACGTTGAATTTAGCTCTGTGATATCACAGTTTAGTGCACTTTCCAAGGCTCTGCGTATTAAGTCGAAGACGTCTAAAAAGATGTCTATGTATAAATGAAAAACGTCTACAAAGTATCTAGTCTATGTATAAATGAAATCTAATTATTTCAAATATTATTTTATTTTATCGAAATTGTAACTTACAGAGACTTACGTAAGCTGTCTTATTATGTTATATCTTAAGTTTGTGTACCTAATTATCTTATCGTATTATCACTTATATATAATATCTTTATATTTTTATGATATTGAAGTAGCAAAGGAGCATTGTAAGCCATCCTATTCTAAGTCTGCCGTTTATGGACACTTGTAACCAACTACATGCCTCCATTTTTTATGTACAAGCCGAACGAAGAAGCAAGGGAGGTTCTGGATGAAAAGTAGTCACCGTCGCCTATGAACATTATTGTGTGTTGCAAAGGAGTCGCCAATGCTCGCCGCCTTGAAGGGAAAGATGGGATTGACAGTGCATGTCCAAGCCCTTAGAGACAAGGTGCAGGTCTCGACGTCGAGCTCACAGAAAGCAGCAACGCTTTGAAAACCCACAGGCCCCGAGGACATGCAAACAGAGGCATCGCAATAGTGGGACGGGAAATCTAGCACTTAGGCGCACTACCGTAGCACGACCAGTCGCTATTGACGGTAGACTCCGGCCTGAGGATGGTCGCTAGCCAGTCAGATGTTCCTTTCTATTGTAAGTTGTGTAAGTTATTTTTCGTTGAGAGTTTCAAATCGAAACACACACTTTCGCATTTATTATATTAGTAGGATTGGACTTTACATAAATTGTCCATTTTCCAGGATATGAACTTTTACCTATAAATTGGATTTCTTGAAAACCTTGATTAGGTTTTAACCCAGATTCTTGTTCTTCACAGGCAAGTGACAATTTTAAGAAATTCCATAGCTTTCATATTCTAACGTAATAAATTCTCCAAGGTCGTTCAGGTAAGTACCTACTTTACTCCATCCATCAAAACGTGTGTTACACGATAGCTGTCAGTTCTCAGGTGAATTATAACAGTTAAGGGTTGTAAACAGTTGGGGTTAGTTGTAAACATTCGTGGGATATATTATACAATCAAGGAGTTACAAAATTTTGGATGTGGTATTTGAATATACGAAAATATAACATATACAGTAGATGTCCAGGTGTAAAGTCAACTGATTTATACTTGGCCAACATGATGGACTAAGGCCCATCTTTCTCATTCTATATTGGAGTTTTGGAGTCCAATCCAAAAACACTATATTTAGGGCGCTTAAGGATTGCTACTTTCTTTAACGGTGAAGTAAATATCATGAAGAATCTTTAGTGGTTTCTTCATGGCTCCTTCGTGTTCTACGATGTGTGAAGTCTACCTCCGCGCCAGTGTAGTAATATTAGTAATTAATCTTGTCATTCTGTGTTTTTGTAACGTTTTTGTCGAGTTCATGTAACATTAAATTAATAAATTATCTTTGGAAAAGGATTGTCACTAGCCTAGGTGATTTTATCTGAGGAGTGGCCACTTCGATAGATTCTGTTCGCACCTTGTAATATCTATGATGTTTGGATAACATCGATAGCGTGGTTAAATCTTGTGTTGGTTCTGACTCTTAATAATATCTCGGAAGAATAATAATGTAGGTATTTATGGTATGTGGCGATTGTATCGCCACAATCAAATAAATGAAAGAAACGACTTGAATTTTGAAACCCATTTGAATAACATGATGAGTTGCGATAAGGTTAAGGTAAGATTAAATAAATAAATGAAGTCGGTTAAAAAAGATCTTATTCATTTTAAAAAAACTGCGGGCAATAATAAATATAAGTATAATAAAAAGTTGCGAACGTTTTTCTATCCCCTGCGTTACCCTAAATCCACTGGTCGCATCGCGGACGTAAAAAATCAAAAACTTTTAATACCTCGCCAACTTCTCAGTCTTTTGCGATTTTGCCGAACGTGTTTACACCGTACCGTAATATTTTTTTATGGTTTATTAGGTACATGTAATAATTTAACACATTCACTGCCCCCCGAAATAAAAATAAAAATCTCTATAACGTAATTACTATGTATCTTTATCTATTTATTTAAACTATTTAAATAAACCCAAACATGACGCATCTACTCTAACATGAGGAGCGGTTGGGTATCCTGCAGATAACATTGTGAGCAGCAGAACACTCGATCGAATATTTTTTCTGTTCAGGAGCTACGATGCCAAAGATACACAAATACAGAGGATACGCAATCAAACTTATAATACCTTTTTTGTCGGGGATTAAAATAGAAAAAAACAAGCGTGCAAGACTCCTGATGTTAAAAATGGTCATTCCAATTCACGGACATCCAAATTCAACCTAAAACATGACTGAGTCTCTTAGATAATTAGCTTAACTAATTAACTATCGTTTAGTGCTTACTGCCACTTGATATCTGAGATAGATACTAAATTTAATGGGAGTCGAGAAATCGATCTTAATACATTTAGATCAAAAATTAAATGGAACGCCTTGTTAACACTTATCCACCCTTCAATCAAAATCAAAGCAGACGCTGTTATACATAAGACAGAACTGGTATGGCATTTGCGAGAGATATTAAATATTTCGACGAGAGAAGTAACGATTTCGGGTAAACCAAAATTCAAATCGACAAGAGCTGTAATTCGCCTCGGTGTAAGATACGGCCGCGGTGTTTAAATAATAGCCAAGCGATGGCTACTTCGCAAAAAGTTTCGGATTCTACTTTCTTTCGCTTTACGATTCGTTTAATTTTTATATCATTTTCTTTTGCTGTCGTTTATTTTTAGGGGTCCGTAGCCAAATGGCGAAGATAAATTGCGTTAAAGAATTGTATAGAGATTTCACCGGTTTTAATGTTAGAAAAAACTATTTTTTCCGTGACGTTATATAGCTTAAAGCCTTCCACGATAAATAGACTCTCCAACGCAAAAATATTTTTTCAAACAAACTTCAGCTTTATAATATTAGTATAGAAAAACAAGTACAATATAACAATACTTGTAAAATTAATATACGAAGAAAATCTTTAAAAAACGTTAATGTATTAGCGTAGTTTATAAGAGAATTTTTAATAAAATTTCAATAAAGCTGGCAGAGTGCGAGTAACACTGAGCATACGGAGCACACGGAGGGGAACCGCCGAATAATATCAAATATGTTGTATTGTGACATAACGTCCATTTTGTAACATTTCACCGCACCAATAAATACTTAATACACCCACAATGATACACCTACACGTTATTATGAATTAATCAATTTGACAATGTGTCAATGTGACAAGTCAAATCAAATGTCAAAGGTGTTTGGATACGTGAAGATTATGCAACAATTTCCTTGAAATTTTAAAATTATTTTAATTTTATATTTTTAATATTATCTGTTGCCATAGCGGCCACAGAAATATGCAAAGTGTAAAAATTTCATGTGTCCACCTATTACGGTTCGTAAGATAGAAGCCTGTGACAGACGGACCGACGGACAGACAGAGTCTCACGAATAAGGTTTTATTGACACCCTTCGGGTACGAAACCCTAAAAACGTTAATTTGTACTACGGAACCAGTCACTGTGTGTGGTCGCACACTTGATCGCGTTTCTTGATAATTGGTAAGTCGTAGTTGAATCGGTTTCGCGATTTCTTGTTATTTTACTCCCCATTAATATTTGTTTTTTGTTTGTTGTTTGTTTGTTCTACTTTGAAGTTAGCCGCTTATAACTTTGAATTGATGTTTTATATTCAATCATTTGTTTTATCCTAGATTCGTCCTCGACTTCTTTGTAGGGACTTTTATCTACATTTTCACGGGGACCTTTTACCGAGATCAATGCCTTTTTATTAAAATTCCGTTTAAGTTTATGCCTACATTGTTAGCAACCACAGAAACAACCTGTTTTCATCATGTTTTCATAATGTCTTCTGCGAAATCCAAACTTATTTTCACTGTCGATGAAATTCCTTGACCGTTGACTACGTATGGGGTATCGATTTTAATCGCATTATTGTATTTACAACGAGACAGAAAAAACATAAGAAATGATCGGTTAAAACGAAATAAATATTGTATTTAATACCCAATGAATAGTCACCCAGGACTTTACAGTACATGAAACTGCAAAATTTTGAGGTTCAAAGTAGCATAATTATTATATTTCTACAAACAATCTTAAACAGTACTGTTATATTTGACATTTAAACAATATTCCGGGCAGGTCCATCGGTTGACAGGCGAGCTCTTATTGGCTGGCGTCAAGTTTGTTACATTTGATTGCTTGTAAAATGTCACATTATGAACGAATGATTTGCTGTGACGTCATCATAACTTTTTATCAAAACAGTTTAAAAGTAAGCTTAAATACTTTTTGGAGGTCGTACGAACATACGAAGTAGGATTCAAATAATAATGATATTGT